>JAUMHP010000072.1:1874068-1884311 GCA_032361065.1 Enteromius trimaculatus | reverse complement strand
TATATTCATTTATATATTTAAATTATTATATTTTATATTATATATATATATATATATATTTAATATATAAACACAGCATTTTTCTTAAATATGTACATGCATGTGTTTGTATTTGTATACATACATATTTATTTCAGCTTTTACACAGTATTGTAAACATATATCTCTATATGTTAACCATTTTCACCAAACAGATTGACAAAAATATTTCTATAACATTTATATAGATATGTAAATATGAACTGTTATTTCAAACAGATTTTGCTGCGTTTTCTATAAGCTCCGGTGCTGTTTTTCTACTTAAAGGGAATAGTTCTCCCAAAAATTAAAATTACTCGCCTTTGAAGCATCCTAGGTGTATGCAACGCTCTTCTTTCAGACGAATTTAATCAGAGTTATTATAAAAATTGTCCAGACCCCTCCAAGCCTTTGAATGGGCTTTATATTTCGGAAGTCCGCAACTGCTTCCGGTTTCCGCAGACAGCAGAAGTGAGAGAAAAGTGCTTATTAAGTTTGAAATATGGATATTTATCGTACAAAAGCACATGGATTCGCTACAGGGGGACTTTATTCACCCCCGGTTTTATTACGAATACGTGCACGTTATTTCACATCTTCTGAAGTGCAGGCTTGGAGGGGTCTGGACAATTTTTATTGTAACTCTGATCGGATTCGTCTGAAAGAAGAAAGTCACATACACCTAGGATGCTTCATAGGTGAGTAAGACAGGATAATTTTTGATTTTGAACTATCCCTTTAAGTTTAAATCATACCGTGACCACTGTTGTCTGACTCACAAACTCCTATTAACCATTTCTATTCAGTAATTGATCAAAAAGACTTCACAAATGCACTAGCTATGTGAATATGTTACTGACTTGCTGACGGTATGTTTATATGACAAATATTTTGTTGTAATAAATAGTATTTTAATTAAAAGAACATTGAAATTTGGTACACAAAATAGATGTGTTAAATATGCATGTATGCATACTAAACAAAAACTGCAAGAAACACTGGCTCGTGCAAACACAGCAGCTGTGATTCATTTCATAGTGACCCAATTATCAGACCCACTAATGCTGTATATATTCATTTAGTGTAGAATCTCATTGCATTGAGTTAAACTAGGGTTTCATCACAAGGGAGAATTGCCTGTTAAGTATAATCATGTCTTTCAGTTGGATTCAGAATTATGTGTTTGCTATGTGTGTAATTGCACAGATTACAAAACAAACAATTATCTGGAGTTAATGCATGAAACGGCATGTAGATGAAGATGGCAAACTCATCACAAGAAATGCATTACACCCACATACTCCTCCCAGGATGCTACAAAGAAATGATTTATGTGTCCTTAATAAACACCCCACGGCTTTATTTCCTGATGTTTATGGTGTGGTATAAATGTGTCTGTGGCAGGTGTTGAACGAGGCGGTGGGGGCGATGATGTACCACACCATCACTCTGACCAGAGAAGATCTGGAGAAATTTAAAGCCCTCCGAATCATAATTCGCATAGGTAGTGGATATGACAATATCGACATTAAAGCAGCTGGAGAGATGGGTAAGAAGTGTTTCCTGGTCACAGTTTTTATTCTTAAAGGGACAGTTCACTCAAAAATGAAAAGTCTGGCATTAAAGCTCAGGTTGTTCCAAACCTGTATGAGTTTCTTTCTTCTGTTGAACACAAAACAAACAGCAGTCATTGACTTTCATTGTAACATTTTTCATACCGTGGAAGTCAATGGCTGCCGTTTGATTGCCAACATTTTCAGAATATCTATAATATATATCTATAATATCTAATAGCATTACATGATAATACATTCTAATACTTATCTATTCATTGTTACACAATGCATTTAAACACACGACCAATTGCACATGTAACAAGGAATTTGCAAATATTTTAATGTAAAGAAATGTTTGCATAACATCAATAACCACTATATATATATATATATATATATATATAATGCATTATGAAAATATTTTCACTTTAAACAACACATTAATTATGCCTTATAACGGACATTATGATGCAACCACATTACGATTGTAACCACAGTTACTTATTTGTTCGTTGTTACAAATATGTAATGCATTAAAATGCATGACAAACAACCAAGTTAAGATATAGCAAGGAATTTGCAAATATTAATGCATTTCGACTTGGATGCATGGATAATTATATATTGCATGACACATAATGAAACACATCACATACAAAACTAGTCTCTTCACTAGTTGATTATTAGCATGCATATTACTACAGTATTAGCTATTTATTAGTAGTAATTAAGCACAAATTAATGCCTTATTCTACATCCCTAATGCTGCCAAATGCTTAAACTTACCAACTAGCTTACTAACTATTAACAAGCTGCAGATTAGTCTCATATTGAGGGAAAAGTCGTAGTTAATAGAGAATAAGTGTTCCTTATTCTAAGGTGTTACCAAAAAATCTTTTTAACAGCTTTATGGAAAATAAAATACACCTTATTATTGTGAAAAGCCATAGCAATTAATATGTTGAATGTATCAAGGTGTGTTTTGCTCCTAAAGATGCTTTCCTCACAGAAAACATGCTACTGAAATCAAACACTGCTTATCTGAGAAACTAGATTTAGTCTTAGTACTCTGCATGCAGTGAAGAAAAGTTGGCAAAACACAGGCAGAAGGAGGTACAGGAGAGTTAATTGTACCTCTGGGACAGACAGTTTATATGGTTAGAATAAAAGGAGAAGTATTGCAGATACAGTTCAATAGAGGTCAAGTCCATGAATGGAGAGAAGATGGGATCAGCGTTTATTAACCATCTGAGGCCATTTCAGTCTGGTTTATAAAGTGTTCTGATATGAAAAGGTTCACATTTACATGTTGCATTACTTTTGTGCATGTTTGTAGGTATTGCAGTGTGTAATATTCCATCAGCCGCCGTGGAGGAGACGGCAGACTCAACGCTTTGCCACATCCTGAACCTGTACCGGAGGAACACCTGGCTGTACCAGGCCATGCGCGAGGGCACACGGGTCCAGAGCGTGGAGCAGATCAGAGAGGTGGCGTCAGGGGCCGCCCGCATCAGAGGAGAAACACTCGGACTTATTGGCTTTGGTAAGGGACTGAAATACTGGAACAATTATACAGATGTTTTTGTTCAATTAAATAATGTATAAAATAAAGTATAAATAGGATTGCATAACTTAACTATATATTTTATATTTGTTCCTTTTTTTATGACTAAAATAACTGAAATACTTAAACGTACAAAATAATAAAAAATAATAACAATACTAAAAATATTGAAATAAGATTATGTAATATTCTTCTTAATGTAATTTAATGAACATAACTGCTATTATTATTAAACTAATAATCATAATAATCATAGTCATAATCATAAAAATCAAACTATTATTTATTAATTATGATATATACACAAATACATTTTATAAAACCGATTTAGTTATTTACTGTATCATTGTAACTATGAAGTAGCGCAAATTATGTCAAAAACATATTCAAGCGTTTAAGAAACATTCAGTGTTCAACTTTGACCTGTAGACATAAAGATGTTACAGAAGTACTGCTGGAATAGTTCAAATAAAGGATGACATCATCTAATCAGGTGACTCGTGTCAAATTTCAGTCATTGTCAGTGGTGACAAGAGGTCTTGAAGTTCCAAAAAGGACAAAAAAGCACAAGCAAGTCCATATACGTTATATATATGCCATCCCAAAGTCGTTTCTGCTGGAAGGGTTTGTGTGCTCATATGTTTCTGTATGTCTGATAGGCCGATCGGGACAGGCTGTGGCAGTCCGAGCCAAAGCGTTTGGCTTCAATGTGATCTTTTATGACCCGTACCTGCAAGACGGTTTAGAGCGATCGCTGGGCGTCCAGAGAGTTTACACCTTACAGGACCTCCTGTACCAGAGCGACTGTGTGTCTCTCCACTGCAACCTAAACGAACACAATCACCACCTCATCAACGACTTCACCATCAAACAGGTACATTACACACAAACGGCCCAATAATCCCATCCGGTGACCACAAGCGCCATCTAGTGGCCGTGAACATGAAACACTGTGAAATGTCCTGTGTGATGTTTTGTCAGATGAGACAGGGAGCATTTCTAGTCAACACAGCACGAGGGGGTCTGGTGGATGAAAAAGCCCTGGCCCAGGCTCTCAAAGAGGGCAGGATACGGGGGGCCGCTCTGGACGTTCACGAGTCTGAACCCTTCAGGTAACATTTGGAATTTCTCTTGACATATTTTTGTCTTGACATATTTGATTCAACTCCAAACTTTTCTTTAGCTGCACCAAAATTTGCATGCTATTAGTTTTATATAATATGCTTAGGATTTAGTGCATTCTAGATATTATAGTATGAATGCTCTTTTGGATAATGTTACCCATTACTTACAGGTGTGCAAATCCACAAAAAAAGAAAATCTAATTAATGCTTTCTTTTCAGCTCTGTCATTGTACTCTTCTAAACTTTTGTTTATAAACCTTGTTTACATTGCTTCAGCTTTATTTATTGTATTATTCTCATACTTTTATTAGTATCCAAAAGTTCTGTATTAGTATTAATATTATTATTAATACATTGTATAGTGATCCAAAGTTGAGTAGTAATATATTTTAAGGTAATTTATTTAGTTAGATGCTTTTCTGGTGGGAAGAAATTAGTACTTTTATTCAAGAAGTACATTTAAATCGTAAAAGATATTATATTGTTACACATACAACTATTTCAACTTCATACTTTCTATTCATCAAACAATCCTGGAAATGTATAAATTTATCCGCAGAAATATTAAGCAGCACAGCTGTTTTCTACAATTTATAATATTAAGAAAAGTTCCTTTAGCAGCAAACCAGGATATTAGAATGATTTCTGAAGGATCATGTGACACTGAAGACTGGAGTAGATTAATGAATTTCATCACAGGAATAAATTACGTTTTAAAATATATTCGAATAGGAAACATAATAATATTTCACAAAATTACAGTTTTTTTTACAGTATTTTTAATCCTATAAATGCAGCTGTAATGAGCATTCATCAATACATCAAAATTAGTAAAGTCTTTTTGCTAGTAGTGTATGTACAGTACCGGTGATGTTTAATGTGTAGTGAAATAATATGTAGCCTGGTTTTCTCTCAGTTTTTCTCAGGGTCCTCTGAAGGACGCACCCAATCTGATCTGCACCCCTCACACGGCATGGTACAGTGAGCAGGCCTCACTAGAGATGAGAGAGGCAGCAGCCACTGAGATCCGCAGGGCCATCACCGGTACAGAATCTCCCATTGACTTCATGTATCTGTAAAATGTAACCACTTCTACAGATGGTGTCATTAGAGAATTTGCATACAACATTGTGATCATCAATGAACTACAGTACGTGCTTAATTCTGATTAATTGCGTGATGTGTGAACTGTATATTTCTATTTCTTTCACCTCCATCTGTATTGCGTATCTTTTCAAACTATTGTTTCGCCTCAGACATTATTGCTAGCAAGCACTTGTATTTCCTGCAGGGAATGTGAATCTAGTTCTTTTTATGAACGGTTTCTCTTTCCTCTGAGCATCCGTCCTATTGTACATCAGTCATCGTGACTGGGGTTTGTTCTGGCTTTCAGGTCGTATTCCAGACAGTCTCAGAAACTGTGTCAACAAAGAGTTTTTTGTGACTACGGCGCCGTGGGGGGTGATGGAGCAGCAGGTACATCCGGAGCTCAACGGCGGAGCCTACAGGTGACAAAAGAGAGATTAAACATGCACCATTTATTATTTCATACATCTTTCATCATACTAACCCTTATTATATCCATCCTTGAGTTTGTTGCCATCACATACACCCTCTTTTCTAGGATTGATGATCTAGAACTGGTTCTAATTTAGAACTGAACCCAAAAGATTTTCAGTGCGCTCATTTCTGTTAATCTTTCAGACATAAAAAATAACTTTAATATAATTAACCTTTTTCAGAATTATTTTCTTAGGCTATTTATTTTAAATGTTATATATATATAATATCATCATCATCATTATTATTATTATTATTATTATTATTATTATTTATATATATTGTTAAGAGTAAAATTAATAGCACTAAGTGCAACAATAAATATTTTTGTTATTAAATCAATATTACTTTAATTATATATTTTACTGAAATAGTAAATAGTATAATAATAACAGTAATAGTAAATTGTAATAGTTTATTTAATTGTATGATAAATGTAATATTTTAAAGTGCCCCTTTTAGGGGTCTCTTTTGAGAATAACTTTAAACACGGTGCAATATGAGATTTTAAACTAATACACTTGTACACTTGCAATCAGCTTTATTAAACACTGCATGAAAGCTCATTTCAAAAATCCATAATAAATGGAAAAAAAATATTAAACAAACTCAGACTGCTACAAAAATGCTGATGGTTTTTTTTTAGTCCTTAATAATGTGAGTAACAGCCACTAAGAACTAAATCAATGAAAATATTGGACTGAAGATCACTCCTTCCTCGCTGTGAGATGAAATACTTAACAAATTAAGCTATGCAAACACGCTTCATTAGCTCATTCCTGTGTAGTGAGTGTTATCCTTCAAGATCACCATATGCAAATAGACTCAAACGAAACCACTGTCTGTCCCTGTGGCACACATAAATTAACTTTGATAGAATCACCTCTAGATGTACCCGCTATGACCCTTCTGAACATTTCCCTGAACTAACACCCCATTTAATTCTCCAACCCACACACACTGGGCCGATTGTGTTGCTCCGTCTGATTGCTTCTCTCGCTCAGCAGAGTGGCCCAGCCGCTACCAGCCGTTTCTCCTGGCGGCCTGCAAGACAAAATGTATACCTAAACAATGACAGGTAACTACTCAGAGATCAAGACACTGTCCAAACAGATCTAAAATACCCTTAATGATCAAAGCAGTGATGTCTGACACACCAAGGATATCCTCATTTTTGATTTATCACCTTTTTATTTGATCATTTCTCATTCTCTTAGAACATACAAATATTATGTAATACCTGCAAATTGGTTTATTATTAGTTGTACTATTTTAAATTTACATAATATTTGTTACCTTGTGTTTTAAGCTGTTGTTTGTGTTTGTTGTGTTAAATTAGAATACCGCTAATTATTTTAGTACATTTATTAGAAATTAATACATCAAGCAAAAAGTCAATAAAAGCAACACATGGTAATAATTTGAACATAATGAGTATAAATTATCCATTAATTTGTGGAATTTTTGGTGAAGTAAACAGTTTCTACATTGATATATTGATTTCTTTGTCATATTTACTATGCTAAATTTATAAGACAAAAAAGGATATAATAATATGTGTAATCATTTTAAAAATATATTTTTTTATAATTGTATTTTATAATTTTTTTTTTTTAATTATAACAATATGTAATAAGTTTTTCATATCTGTTTATAGACATTTGTATTAAATGAAGAATTCTTTGGTTTCAATAAAATGAATACAAGTCTCTTCTGCTCCAAAAAATACTGTAAAAACTGTAATATTGTTGAATATTATTAAAAATTGAAAAAATCCGTTTTTTTGTTTGATTATATTTTAAAATATAATTTATTCATGTGATTTCGAAGCTGAATTTTCAGCATCATTACTTCAGTCTTAAGTACCACATGATTCTTCAGAAATCATTCTAATATATTGATTTGCTGCTCAAGAAACATTTATTCTTATTATCAATGTTGAAAACAGTTGTCGCTAATAGTAATTTTCTAAAAGCTGTGATACCTTTCATTTTATAACATTATAAAAGTTTGTCACTTTTCAATTTAATTCCACCTTGCTGAATAAAAATATGAATTTCTTTAAAAGTAAATCACAAATCTTACTGGCCCCAAGCTTTTGAGCAGTATAACAGTGATTTGTTTTTGACTGCAAAATCAATTTAAGCACTAAAGCTGAAGTCTTAAGATCAAATTATTATAATTTTGTTTTTCACATTTCAATCAAATGTGCTCAAACTTTTGCTAGAGTTTAAATTAAAAAACATTTCTCAGCCAAAGTGAAGCTTTTGAGCCTGTAATCATGTGGTAAACCTCAGGCGACCTCATTCTACCTCTCTTTCCTCTGTATTTTCCCAGGTTTCCTCCTGGTGCGGTGGGTGTATCTCCTGGTGGCATGGGTGGACAGATAGAGGGCATGATGCCTGGTGGGGTGCCCGGGGCCCACCCCCTGCCGCCGGGCACCCAGCCCAGCCTCGCCCCGTCCCCCACCCAGCTCCTCAAACACAACGACCATAGAGAACACCTCGCCAAGTCATAACCACCTGACCACTGACCGACAGTCATTCAGCAAAACTGCAAATCAAAGAGACTAAGAGACAGTGAAAGGGTGAACAAGCAATCAGCTGCCGCTAGCTGCACCGGAGACATGCTTCAAGGACGTCTCTCCACCGTCTTTTTTTTCAGTTTCAGTGTTTTTCCATTCATTTCCGTTTTAACCCAGGTTGTTTCTGTTGTTCTTGTGAGGGGAGGACATCATTTCCTCCTGTTTTGGAAACAGGTGGGCGGTGCTTTCTTTGTAGGGGGTGTGGCGTGTCATAAAGGCCACACCCCTTTCTTTGCGCACCACTTACAGAGTTCAAAACGTTCACAGTTATCAGATGCCATGTTCTTGTCTTCTTCCTCTTCGCCTTGTTTGGGCCCCTAAACAAAACTCATAACAATTACTTTACATCCACAGAATTAGTGCTTGTCTTTGTTTGAATGTTAAAAGTGCTTGATAATGAAAAAAATATATATACATTGTATCTATTAAGAGAACAGAGAGGTAAAGGCTGTTCTTGGGCAAAAATGAAGATTAATTATTAGCTTTTTTCCGACGTTTTGCATAGCTGACCTCTTGTTTACAGAATTGCACAAATTCAAGAAGCACCAGCTCAGAAACAAGTCCTCTTAAAGACCCAAGAGCACACTATTTTAGTGATATATCCATTTGTTTCGGTTCAAAATGAGTTTGCAGGATTTAAAATAAAAGCTGCGTTAGGTTTTAAGATGTCAGTTTCCCAAAATTTGGATTTGAGTGAATGTCACCATGAGGGACATAATTTTTGATTTTGTGTTTGCTTTCAAAAAAAAGAAAGAAAAAAAGGCAGCTCACACAGAAAAAGGGACTGGAGTGAAAAACCGCCCCTGTCTCAGGAAGAACATTTACCGGTTACTCCAAAACACACGACAACCCCGTCTAAATACTCGCTCCTTCCCGTCAGCCTACCCGAGGTATTTTTATAGATCTGACATCCAGTGCGTTTTTGGTGTTGAATGTATGGCAGTTAAATTAGATTTGTATCGTCTAGTTTAATGTTTTTGTAACCATACTTTCCTGTGATCCTCTCCCTGTTCCTTTTCATTTTGGGTTCTTTATGTGGAAGCGCACTGTTCGGAGCTCATTGTGTTGTTTATATGCAATATTCTGAGGTCCTCGGCCAACTCCAGTCAGGTTGGTTCTGGAACTGTAGGTTTGGTTTTTAGTGTGAGTATTTGTATTTGTTTATTGTACCGAGGTGAACATTTAGCATACAGTACAGTTCAAATAAAAAAAATACCATTCTGACTTTCTATACTGTGCTTGAGTGTTTGTCTCACTTTACACACATTTCTGGTCTGAAGGGGTTTGCAGGATGCAGTGACCTTCAGGTGACCCCTGCATGCGCCTGCATGCCACAAGGGATCGCTGTGGATCTGCGTTTATAGGTTTTTTTTTTTATGTACAGCACTTTTGGTAAATAATAATGAGAGAAAGTAGTCTTTAAAAAAAATCATGCTTAAATACATTTGTGGGGTTATAAGAGGAATATATATATATATATATATATATATATGCATTTATGATAATATAGTAATTTATTTATGTATGTGTGTTAAGGATAGTTTCTGTCTGACTTTACCAAAAGTAAGCCATAACAAATAATAATAAACATATAATTGCATTAGACAAAAAATATTAAAGCCAGCAGCATCTGCAAAGGCATTATTTCAGAGTTTCTCCTGAAATAATTATTCTTGTAGTCATTATACAGTATGTAGACTTGCTTACATTTATAGCATGTGACAATTAGCTTTTTGGGGTCATTGTCATATTCTACACCCCCATTTATTAATTTTATTGTTTGCTATTTATGGCTACATCATTAAAATGCTATTTAATTCATTATTTTTAAATGACA
>JAUMHP010000072.1:1841653-1851819 GCA_032361065.1 Enteromius trimaculatus | reverse complement strand
AGTTTTCTGCAGAAATCTGAGCTGATTTCTACCTGAGCATTCTGGGAAAGTTTGCAGAGGTGTTGCTGTGCTGTTTTAAGCATGTTTCTATGTGGCTGCGAATACATTTTCTGTGTGGTTGCTAGGTGATTGCTTTCTGATTCGAGTCCAAAGAGTCCACCTTAAAGTTCTGGTCTCTATATATGGCTTCGGTGAAAATATATATATATAGTTTTTTTTTCTTTATCTGACAGTAGTGTTATAGTATTGTGTCATTCATTTACTCTGACTGATTAATACAGCTCAACTTCTTAGTGACATTTCAAACTGTTCTTTTAAACCCTAAGACTTGTATTTGCTGCCAGAAACACTGGATCTTTAGCAGGGATGTGGAGCTGCAGACAGACTGATGGTGGGTCACTGCTGATGGGAAACGTCCCGATAGGATCTGACAATGTTCTGGGCTGGAGGGAAGAATCTGTTACGTAAGGACTCTACAACTTGGGCAGTTCATACTATCTAGTGCACAGCAGTTTGTCAGAGCTTGTTAACTTGAGACTTGGGCTACCAGCGGTAAACCGCAAGAGATGGATATGGTTGAACGGGTTCTCTGTGTTTTACAATCACATTCACCATTGACCCACTTTGCATGCGTCACCATTGTAATCGCTTACGTTTTGTGATTTGATAATATGCATTTCATATGATCACACTTATTTTGCTAAAATAATCAACATTATGCTGATTCTACAAGGTAACCACTGCTGAATATATGATTAGTGAATGTGAAATCTGTCATTTGCACTATATTAAATGACTAATGGCAGCTTTAGCGTGCTTGTTGAGCAAAAACGCAGTCATTCAGAACTGAGCAGAAGCCAGCACACACACACACACACACACGGCCCAGTAGGGAAAGGGTGAGCGATTCTCGCATTCGAAAGACTTAAACCCTTTGACTTTCTAATCTTGAGAGAAGGGTTTCTCTACAAACACTCTCTCTGCAGAGTTGGTAAACTGGATTTTCCACTCGCACAAGCTCTGTTTCCTCGACTGATTCCACCTGCTCTGTGAGCGAAGGGCGGGTTGAGGGGGTTTTCCTGTTCAGATCTGATTTCACTCATGTCCAGGTCTGCCAGAAAACACTGTCAGGAGGAGTCCAGTCCAGGCACCTGCATTACCCTGCAGGCATCTGCTATGAGACTGTATTTGTAGACATATACTATAGTACTACCATTTTTTTGTTGTTGTTGTTGTATGAATATGGTATCCATTCAGTACTATTAAAGGACCATAGTGCTTTACACATTTATTATGATAATACCAGGTCCAGCTATCATGGTAATGAACATAGCAGTAGTGATTTACTACCGACATCTGAGAGACTGAAGGGAAACACACCCTTAATCAACTGAAATGCGTTTATGTTCGAGCGAATCCAGCCTCACCTACAGAAGCAGTGAGTATAATGTCTTTTAATGAATCTTTGCACATCGCCTTTCCTAATAATGTGTTAATTAGCAAGTCTCACTATGAATACGGCTAAAAAAAGATCCTCTGAGAGAGTCCGGAAAAGAGGGGCGGAGTCAGAGGAGCTTTAAAATTTAAGATTTAAAGGGGAAGTACACAGAACTGAGGGACTTCTAAAGAGCTGTTTTTGACCGGGTAAAATGAGCATTTTTTACACTATCTTTGAAAAATTTTAAAACAAACTTTCTATTAAAGGGCTGCACGATTTGGGAAAAATGTCACATTACAATTATTAAAGTCAAAATTGCGATTGTGATACGATAAACAAGTGGTATGACTCAACTTGCTCGTTTTGAAGGAAAATGCACACACAGATTACTAATAATGCTGAAATCTGTATTTCTCAACTGAGATACAGTATACAGTGCAATCTAGCAACAACTATATATTAACAATGTTTTCAAATTAAAACTAATAGCGTGAGCCAGTCCTTCAGGAGCATAGTGTATGTTAAATTATAATATTTAGTTTGGACATGAACCATTTAATACTAGAGTTTTTTTTTTGAAGAACATTTATTCATCGTATACGCCTGTGCTGCTGTATGAATATGGCTTCTATTCAGCTATTTAATATTAAACGCACCCTGACATTACATATTTTTTGGACATGTATCATAATAATTTATTATATTGCCTTGGCTTTACCTTGTATGGTGTTTTTAGACATACACCATGGTATATGATTGTGCTAATCATTCAGTGTCATGGTACTGCCAGTGGAGCAAAATATCTTGATTTTTGGCCATGTAATACCTACCAAGGTCATTGTACCTTCAAGTACCATGTAGCTATGAGATATAAAAATAGTGTATTGAGGCACCCCAGCATTATATGATTTTATGAACATGTATTTTGACAAAAAAGACTTTTTCAGACATGCTCTTTTTGGAAATGTCATGGTATTGGCTATCATATGCCAACATGAGTCATGGTGCTGCCTAGGGATGTTTTTGCTTTTTTCCTCTTCTGCAAAACCCAAAATGGTGCCAGCCCTTTGTCGGGATATATGTGCTTCCTTTTCTACCTAATCCACACTGAAATACAGTAGGTAGACGTCTTAATGTGTTATTTTTCTCACCAAGTAGTTCTCAAGTAGCCCAGGAAGCCGTAAAAGCACGCAGCCTTGCTCTGAAAGCCTGAGGCTTTCAAAGGTAACCTCTATTCATCGATTCTTTAAATGAATCATGAGTCTGACAAAAGAAAAACAGGCAGAAACTTAATCCATCCATTGAAGTGTTAGAGGAGTGGCGCTTGGCGACTGTGAGAGACAAATGTGCTCTTTTGCACCGCTGCCAGAAACCCACCCGCTTCCTCGGGCTGCTCCTCCTACACAGTCTGGGTTCTCTGGCACGACGGCGCAGCATTCACATCAACCCCGCAATGTTTTAATTACCATTACCGTCTTAGACATGGAGATTAGGCTAAATAATATGTATGAATCTCTCTTTCGGGAACGTGTGAGTGGTCTTGATTAATTACACCTTCACGTCTCGCTGACAGACGGACAAAAAGATCCGTTCGCAGAAAACGCAACTCTTATGTGCATTAGTCCTGCTTTATTTTTTGCTGGTTATACTTGTTCAGTGTGAAAGGTGCAGTCTGTAGAATAGAAGAAATGCTTCACTTAAATCATGTGTACATTTTCCACATTTTTGACAGTATTGCAGTCCTTCGATACACAATATATATACAAATGTGAAACACCTGTCAGTATTTTAAACGCATAACAAATATATTCAATTAATTCTGATCTTTAAAGGTTCTTTGTTTTATTGTGCTGTGATATTTAATGTTACAGAAGTGCATCTTCTGCTAATTCCAATTAATGTTAATATTAGTGAATGTTTAATAAATATGAGTCCTGTCAAACAATTAATTGTGATTAATCGCAAAAAAAAAGTTTTTGTTTAAATAATATATATCTGCTTGCTATATATTTATATTTATAATGTGTATATACTGTATAAATACAAATGCATGCATGTATATATTTTGAAAATATTTACATGTATTTGTATGAATATATGTATATTTATATTATTTAGAAATACACACATTTTCTTAAATTAATACATGCATGTGTGTGCATTTATATATATCTATATATGTATGTATATCTATATATATATATATATATATGTGTGTGTGTATATGTGTGTATATATATATATATATATATACACATATATATATATATATATATGTATATGTGTATATATATATATATATATATGTGTATATGTGTATATATATGTATATATGTATATATGTGTGTATATATATATAAACACACATAATAAATATACACAGTGCACACATACATATTATGTAAACAAATTTTTATTTTTAATGTGATTAATCAAGATTAATCGTTTGACAGCATTATATATATATATACACTTAACATTAAACCAAGCTTGTAGACATTATGGTTTTAAATATTTAATCAAGTCTTTTATTTGAAGAAAAATCATTTAAAAACAGTAAAACTGTGGTATATTATTAAAATTTGAAATAACTATTTTCTGTTTGAGTCTGTTTTAAAATGTAAATAATTTTTGCTATGCGAAGATAGATTTTTAGCAGCATTACTCTACATATATATGTAACTTAGTGTAGAAATAATATCAGTTTATAAAAAATACTAGTAAATTTCACAATTACAAAGAATGGACAAATAAAACTGAAATAAACAAGTTTTGAAGTAGCAAGACTCAAATAGTATATTTTCTAATGCACGTTTCTAAATAATTTTCACAGTTAAAATAATTTTGTCCATGGCTACACATGTGCAAAGTATTATATGCATTGTAATATGTGATAACAATACTACTGTAGTGTACCACACTTGACATTTAGAGTTGGTGTCTAATGCATTTTGTTCCCTTAAAATATATCAAGGAGTATGTTAGTTTTATAATGTGTATTAACATTTGTTGCAGTTATTCTAGAGAAGACATTATGAAATGTGCATTGAAAAGTTGTAGTCCTCAGCTAGCAGCAGGTATGACACTATGCTATGACAGAGAGCTCTATATTTCAATGCAGTGAAGCAGAAAGAGATATATGAGTTAATGCACTTATGCAGCATGAGTTGCAGATTTCAAAACACTGTCACACAGGACCAGGCTTCTACTCTGATGAGCGGAGTTTTTTAGGCCGTTCGTGCAGAATGAGCTGTAGATGTGAAGTCAGTGATGCGAAAGGGCCTGTGATTTGTTCAGCGTGCCCTGCAGCACTTGTGTGGTGATGGAGACCTATGAGAGGCTGTTAGAGGAGGAATGGTCTCTGAGAGTGGGGTCGGCAGGGATGACCCCCTCCGAGAAAGAGATGTATAGGTGGAGGGAGAGCTATCCAAATGCTCTTCCCGCTGGGAAGTTTGCAGCCATCTATTTTAAGTGCACATGCTTGAAGACTCACGCTTATGTGAGTGTTTACAACACACGCGTGTTAACACGCATATGACTGCGTGCTGAAATATTAAGAGCGGTTGTGCCTGATAAAAGCATGTGAGTAAGTGGGCTTGAACACGCTTCAGTGAAGATCCTCCTGGTGGGACACACAGATACCAGCGGTAAAATCTTACTGTAGTTTTGTATTACAGTAAGTGTATATCATTAAATGGTTCTTTTGGTAACATTTGTTAACTTTAAACATTAGTTAATGTTAATGTTTTGATATGAAAGAGTTGCTGAAAATAACATTTTTAGTTTTTTTTATTATTAGTGTGTTTGTTCTATATTATAGTATGTTAAACTGTGTGTGTGTGTGTGTATGAGAAGTTCAGATGTTAAAGCCATCTTGGTCAAAAATGAGATAACGATACTAAGTGAATGCTCTCCACATGTTGTGTATGTTTATCAAGTACATAGAAACCAATACAAAGTAGCCAGAAAGAAATGTGAATTTTAAAGAAAAGCCTCAGACATATTTAGAGGCTTTTTTATCTGAAATCTTTTGTGTGTGTGTGTGAATATGTATTGTGTGTGTGTATTAAATACTAGCATTCAAATATATACTGTAGAATTATATTAATGTTAATGTTAATTAATGTTTTACTTTTTTTTAGTTTTGAAGTGAATAAAAAAAAAATATTAAAAATGCACAGTAAAAAGATAATTTTATTAAATGCTCACAATAACTGTAACAAATATTAATACTGAAGAACTATTGCATTTTTTTAATTGTTTTATTAAATTACCAAACATAAAATAAATAAACTTCAGGAACTTCATTGTTAACTGATGTTAAGTAATGAAGTTAACATATTTTAAAACTTGTGCATAAGTAGTGTTCTTTTTGGTATTAATGTAACCCAAAAAATATTTTCGATATTAATTAATCTTAATACTTTGACACGGTATCATTGGGCATTACCTTGGTTTTTTGCATTCTTTTTAACATGGTACCATGGTAAAACATGTTTTTTGGATATGTACCATAGGAATATGATAGAACATTGCTTGGCAAAGCTATTGTCACATTGTGTCATTATTATAAGGAATGAATCTGTCAACGCTGGAACAGTCTGTGAGACAAGTAGAAAGTAGGCTATTGTTTCTACTTCAAATCTGATATTTTAAAAAGCACCTGACAGAAAAGAATATTTAATGCTCGACACATTTCTGCCTTCACACAGTATATACTATATATATATTTACAGCCCAGTCCTATCAGACCAACAGAAATTCCCTTCATAGATCCACGTGTCATTTTAATCCAGCTTTCTTCATTTTAAAGTAGTTCATCGTCTCCCAAATGTCTCCGTCTCTTTTCCTCTTCAGAAGGCATCAACCCTCAGGATTGTCTGTCTAAATTTGGCAGCGCTCCTTTTTTTTTTTTGTCAGTGTTCGTTCTTTAGGGCCTTTAATTCACACTCACTAAATAAAAGGCTGTGATCTCTGTTCTGGATTCAAAGTAAGCCTGCAAAGCGGCATTTCACGCTCTGACAGGGAGAAGATTCATGGCGTTCTAGTGGCGTCTCTATCTGCTCAACAGATCCACAGACTGTGTTGTGTTCTGAGCTGCCGTTTCTGATTCACAGGCTTTACTGAATTACTTGCTACCTTTGAGGGTGATTTATGACATTTTTAGAAAAGGAGTGTTCAACAAGTTATTTTACTGTGTTATATTATATTATTACACGCCTTTGCGGAACTCGATTCTGATTGGTCAGTCGCCACATTCCAAGGTTTGTTAATCCCTGATAATATCCCATAAAACTATTAACACAGGCTCATCCGGGTACTACGCTTCATCTTGACTGTTAGTAATTATATATATCACACCGCTGTTGCTGACAGCTTGGCGTCATCTTGCAGTTTAAAATGCTTAACCACGAGTTAAAATGAAGGACAGCATTAATTTCAGCATGTATGGAAAACTACTTTTCAGCAGTGGATAGAAGATGACTCGACCGACTCCCCGATTAAAACAAAAAAGCTAAAACTTAACTCTAAACAAACAAGACACAAAATTTTGTGTGTAATTATTTACTCTTGGGGGCAAGAAGCTGTGTATTATTATTCTGCAATAGCAACCTGCCAGATGTGTATTATCCTGCCTATTATGCGGCTTCTTGCCCCAGAAGTAAATAATAAAACAATAAATAAATAATAAAATGCAAAAATAAATAATTATTTTAACCGGGGAGTCAGTTGAGTCATCTTCTATCCACTGCTTTTGTTTTTCAGAAAATGTTGAAATAACTGTTGAACTTGTGATTAAGCATTCTTAAGCCACAGGATGGCGCCAAACTGTCAGCGACAGCGGAGTGATATAATTACTGATAATCTACAGGAAGCCGGTAGTTATCGCAGAAATAAGCCCCGACAGGTGATCAGGTTGGCTTATTTCGCTATAACTACAGGTTGCCTCTACATTATCCCGCTTATTACAAGGCTACTTGCCACATAAGGAAAAAAACCGGACATAAATATGAATTTGAAACATTTTATTGGCATATTTGTTTTAAATTAACATTTTCATCCTTCCGCAAAACTATATAGTACCAGGTGACTAACATTCAAACGTTAGTAAGACAAATTATAACATCTACATATGAATAACAACGGTAAAGGTATACATTACAACGGATGTATTTTAAATTTTCCATTGTTAATTGTGGTTGTTCAGTGTTTGTCACAAGATGGCGCCAAACGGTAATCTTTGTTGGCGCGGAGGGATTTTAAACATACAAGTAGTACCGCTATGCGCTTTGGAGTGGTTATTATTTAAAAAGAACGAACCTGCAAATGTCTCAACTGACCAATCAGAATCAAGCATTCCAGACAGCCGTGTAATAACTACGAATTACAAACCTTGGAATGTGGCGACTGACCAATCAGAATCGAGTATTCGACGAAGCCGTGTAATCCGTGATTATAACCTGCTGGATGTACATTACCCCTGACTTATGTTATGTAAGTAAAATTGACTTTTTTTCAATAAAATCAAACGGCATATGTATTAGGGCTGCACGATAATCAGTGTGCATCTTGTCAGTACATTGAGCTGCATTTACTACGCAGAGCCGTTATTCACTGAGCTCTTCAATATAAGATCATGCACCTGATGGAATTTACCGCTGATTATAGAACCGGCTTTACTGACAAGATGCGCAATACATATTGTGCGATAATTATCGTGCAGCCCTAATATGTATCATCTTTTTTTATCTGAAGAATGTAAAAAATCTATGTATCTGTCTATCAACTATCGTTCTATCCATCGTTCTATTGTTTTATCTCTCTGTCTCTCTATCATTCTGTTATTCTATCTATCTGTCTGTCTGTCTGTCTTTTCTTTTATTTTTTTTTCTATAATTTTTTTTTATCATTCTAGTGTTCTCTCTATCGTTCTCTTTCTTCTATCTATATCTATCAATCTGTCGATCTAGCGTTCTAATATCTATCTAAAAAATTTATATTTCTGTTTATTTTTGCGTGTAAAAAATAATCTTTGTAGCAGCTTGTTGGTTTCTCACACAAAGCTATTTTATGACTTTGTATGATGAGTATAGTGCACAAGAAGCATGGACTAATTTTATGGTTCATTTTTTTATTTTATTTATTTATTTTTAACACTTCTGTGCAGAAGAATCTTAATTTGTCTTCTACTGTTGAAAGGAAGGCATTTGTGTTTGCAACAACATCAAGGTTCATAAATGGATATATTTGCAGAGCTAGCCTTGTGTTTGTGTATTGTATACTGTGTTGTGTTTGTACATGTCCTGTCGCGATACGACTGCACTATCGTATCGTTTCAGATCCACATTAATAATGAAGATGGCTGGTGTAATTCAGTTCCTCTGTTGTACCGGAGCACGATTCCCAAAAGACGACCCTGTTATCTCCTTCTGAGTGTAACAGCAGAGCAGGGAGTGATGAGGAGGACACTCAAAATCAATAAAACGTCCAGTTTTGTGTCTACAGGGGGCCAAACATGTCAAGAGCAATTTAAATTCTGTTCGTACACCTCAATTACTGAAGTGTATGGGGTTTCCATACGGGAGGCCGATAGTAGCTGCTCGTGTTTCTTTTGATGTTGCATTAATTCACTCGCTCCAGAGGCAGGCTAAATATTTCATAAGCTTCCTCAAATATTGATAGAGCTTTTATTCACGGCTCATTTGCATCATGCCAATTTTGAGAAAGTTATTTTGGAACTTTTTTTAAGACGTTCTTGAGCTCCTCGCTGGTGTTCTCAGCAGTACGCTGGTGTGTTTTTCTTGGTGGGAAAAGTGTAATTTATGCAAATGATCTGTAAATATTGTCCTACGTGGGGATTAAGTTCAGTGCAATCCGGCGAGGAATGAAGTGCAATGCTGCGGTGTGTCAATCTCCCGGTTCTTTCCAAAAAACACGGCGGTCACAAAGGGCCAGACCCCAGCAGGAAGTGCATATGTATTGGCTAACCCCAGGTGGAGGCTTATTGTCTGTTCCTTCAAAGATTTGAATTTAAATGCCCGGCTCTGCAGCTGCTCTCTCTCCCAGCATGCACTGGGCCCCTTTAGGGCACAAAAGCGTCCTTGGAGCTGCCAAACTGGCCTGTAATCCTGCTGAAGGGGCATCAGGTTACTGTACCCAGACAACTTCCTGCCTGTCTTTTTGCACCTTGAGATTCCGGGAGGCACGAAAATCTTCTGAAGGGAGAAGTTAAGAAATGTGGAGGAAATTCTATGATGTTTGTGAAAGTGTTCAAAAGTGCAATAAATACAGATTTCTTATATTTTCATGTATTATTTTTTATAAAAGCATTTTATTTTAGTGTTTTAAGAAGAAAAATACAGACTCCGTTGTTATCAGGGGCTGCACTCATGAAAGTGTTCTGAAGAAATGTCTTAAGATTAATAATAACAATAAAAGTCTTTAATCCCCAGATGGTTTGTGTTGTGAAGAATGTTCACAGGTAAAATTATTAAAAACTTCCTCATATACGTTTGTTAGAAATTTAGAGTTAATTATCTAGAAATTTCTTAATTTTAAGAAAGTTTCTCATAAATTAAATAAGTTTGTTAGTGAGGTGTAAATGTTAAAGGATTTTCCAACATCCCTCGAGTAATACAGATGTGTTTTAGCGTTTTCGAATCCATTCAGCCGATCGCCGGGTCTGGTGGTCCCAAAATTAGCATAGCTTAGCATAAATCATTGAATC
>JAUMHP010000072.1:1808125-1831511 GCA_032361065.1 Enteromius trimaculatus | reverse complement strand
TGACATATATATATATATATATATATATATATATATATATATAAAGTTAACTAACACACACTATAAACCATTGGTATCAGACTCAGTTCCTGGAAAACCACACCTCTGCAAAGTTTAGCTCCAAATCACACGTGCATGGACATTTCTAGTGATCCTGAAGACTTTGATTAGGTGGATCAGGTGTGTCCGATTAGGGTTGGAGCAAAACTGTGCAGAGCTGTGGCCCTCCAGGAACTGAGTTTGAGAGCAGTGCTATAAACCCAAGTACCTATAATAGCAGCAGACTGTGTGGATTTGATGAGAGGCAGTGAACTGTCATACGCTTCTTTAGGGACGTAAACAAAGCGTTCTTTCAGTTTGCTCTTCTTCAAGAGACGGTGCAGTTCGTTCAGGAGGCCGACCCACTTGGTTCTTTCCTGATCGCTGTCAGCCAGAATCAAGATGGAGCACTTTTTATTGCTGGATGGAGAGAGCTGTGATGCTGTCACCTGCAGGAGAAGAAGAGGACGACAACTTTAAAATCCATCACCTTTATAATTTTTTAAAAAAAATTACAATACAAAACTAATGTTATCAAAATGAAGTTGCGTTAAGAAAATCTGAATACTCACCCTAAAAATACAGGGAATGTCCTTTCTATTCGCATGAATGACATCAGATGCCAAAACTGAGCTAACAGAAAATTCCTCATCCCTGAAACCAAAAGAGAGCGATTTAGCTGTCATGCAAACAGAAATCAGAATCAAACATAGGCTCAGATGTTTGTTTTGAAGCCCTCACTAACCTCATGTCAATGACCTGGTTCACCACCACACCAGGCTGAGCGGCTTTGCCCTCTGGGAGATCATATAAGAAGAGCTTGAAGTCACAGACTACAGCAATGGCCCTCTGCCATCCCTTCTTCACACCTAATGGTTTGGGCACCTAAACAAAAAAGTTAGTTATCAAATAATTGGGAACTCTTAATATATATTCAATACAACAGTATTACCTTTCACTAATTTTGCAGACTAAATCAGCGTCTGCTAATTATTCATTATGACCACAAACCTTTCATGGGTATTTAAACTAAAGCTTCTAACCTTGACGTGGCCTTCATAAGCCGTGCCTATGCCCTTCTGGGGGTCGATACCCAGCGGTCCTTTGGTTTGATCCGGTGGGATCGGACACACGGCGGGAGCTTTGTCCGCACACGTCACATGACAGGAGAAGTTACAGACTGTAGAAGGAGAAGAACAAGGTGAATGCCAATCTTAACGCTATTTCCATGTCCCTGACAACCTCGGCTTCTGCTGTAGTGACCTCTCACCTTCACACGTACAGCCCTGTCGGATGAGTCCCACCATCAGAGATGTACACTGGTTACATTTAGTGGGCGTATTGAAGGTCTTCACCACAAACTGGTGGGCTTTTGGCTAAAAAGAGCAATTAGATCATAAGATTTAAGATTTGTCTAGTAGCTAGAATCTTTGGGCAACTTTTAACATTTATAGAAACTTTCTAAAACAATAAAAGGTTCGTCAGATATTTATAACGTTCACTAAAAGGTTATTTAAGTAGTGTAGAGTGTAGAAGCAAGATAAATAAACAAATGAATTACTTTAGGTGTGCTATGACCAGAGCTACTGTATCCAGACCGCATGGGAGTTTGTGCACCTCGCTGTGGCTGATCTACCTGCTGGAAAAACAGTCACGGATATTAGTCACAACACGCTACTATTCTTAAATTAGCATGTGCATGGTCTCTTTTTCTGAATGCATGAAGCACCGTTCTAAAACCTACTGTTCTTCCTATCTAGACAGCCTTATAAAGGCATTATAGGCAAGCTTTTGGTTACACTCTAAGGTGGCATTCCATGTTTTTATTGTGTATAAGGCAATCCCAGAATGCACCTCGACAAGCAAAGTGTTCAAATTCATCCACAATTGCAGGGGAATATACCAAAGTAGCTAAAAAAACAGAGTTCCAACATTGATAGTTGGTTGGAAACTGAAGGGTCACCTCTTGAGACTCCAAATCACTTGTGGTGGAGGGTGAGCGAGAGTGAGAGGTGACCTGGGATCTTCCATCTTCCTCCCGGGAAGGTGTGTTAGACAGGCTGAAGTTATCGATGGAATCGATCTATTGAGAAGGTTAGAGAAAGGAAATGTTTAGAGAACGGTATCACGAGCAACCCATGGGCAGCAGACGGAAAACACAAATAAACCATAGAGACCCAAGACATGCCTGCTAAACAGGTTGTTTGAAAACACATCATGCACATTAGCAGCGATGTGACAGCACGAGGGTTTAAAACATTTCCCAAGCCCAAACACCACGTCAATGATGCCTGACAGGAAGACAAGAGCCAAAAGCAAAGCGTAAATAATCAAAAAGGAAATCTGAAACACTGCTGAACCCAAACGCCACATCTGTTTCACAACAAGTTTTAGAAACAGCAAATGCGAGTTAGAAGTTGAGTCATTGGTTGTGGTATGGAATAAAACCTTTATTGGTAGAGCAAGATGAATAAAACAAAACACTGCAAATTAATTAGCCGCAAAAAGTGACAGTTTGTAGCCCAACTGTGAATGATGAAGACAAACTGAGGTGAAATGGACCCTGAATCTGACAAACAAGCATGTGTACTTGAAAACCCCGCTGGGAATTGTGGGTATGTCATTTATGCCATGCAGTAACACCGCAGACATGCATCAAAGTTACACGATCATTGAAGAGTTGAACCCCTGCACCAAATACACAAAAGGAGCTTACACGTCTGCCTTTGCTAGCTGGCCCACAGGCAGTGGAGCGCTTCATCACAGACAAAAACAGACAGAGAGGAGGAGAGAAAGAAATAAAAAGAGAGCAAACAATATATGAACACAGAGAACAGGATTCTCATACACACACACACTCGCTTTTAAAATGACTGTCTCAAAAGCCCAGAAGTAATAATGGAGAATGTGTTTCAGCCAGTTATTTAATCCACACTAAACCATTTAAAGAGAATACGAGGAAACAGAAATATCAATAAAAGCAGACTTCCCTGAACAACAAATGAAAAAGCAGACACAACGAATGAATGTCACAAAGTGAAAAAATGATGATCGCTTCGGCTGAAGCCACATTTAAGTGCTTTAAATACCTACATCAAACTGATCCAAGGCAGAGGTCGGAGCATTCAGGAATGCCAGGAAGGAATTCTGGGAGTCTTGGTTCTTCACCCCTGAAAAAAACCCATAACATGACTTAGAGGTCACATACAAGCATAAACAAATAGCAGGCTTGTCACTAAATGATTTTAAATGTTTGTGTTTTTACCTTTGGATGTGCGCAGACTCTCAGTTTCCTGTTTCAGCCTCTGGACCTCTGCCTGGAGGTCCTGGTTCTTCTTCTCCGAATCCTCCAGTTTGCTGTGGAGAAAAAAAATTCAGACACAGTATGATGAGCATAACATGATTAAAACGCCAACATATGGCCATTTTTAGATCTTCAATGCTGACTAATTAACATTTTGCTGAATTATTAAAGTCACGGTGAAATGGAAGCGTAGACATATCTTCTGTGTTGTGATACTGAGTGTATAAGATCATCCAAAAAGAAAATATATAAACTTTTTGAGTTTTTTTGAGTACAATTGCTGATTCTTAGCAGCTATTCACTGGATTATCTACTAGATAAATAAATTCCTGAAAATTTTCCTCTGGACATGTATGACCTATGGGAAGCTTGAAAAGAGCTTGAAATGTATGTTTTACCACTCAGTGGCCATATGTGACGCTTTGACTTTGTTGAGCTCATCCTGGATGGTTTGTTTGGCTCTAATCTCGGCATCCAGTGCAGACTGCAGCTCCAGACGTGCAGACATGTCCAGCTTAGCCAAACGCCTCATCTTCCATGGCATGTCCTGGAAAAGCAGAACAAAAAAGAATGAAAAACCCACTGGCGATCTGATTCAAACAATGGCATTTAAAGTTCAAAAGGAACGCTGTACAGAATAAACTGCATTGCTACGTGAATCTAGATCAAAGTTTAGTTGTAAAAGGACACTTACAGTAGCACGTGCACCCAGACTGGTGTTCCTCAGGCCTTCCAGTTCTTCGGTCATCTTAGTGGCCAACGCCTGCAGATAACCTCGAGCGTCTTTCTCATCACTGACCCTGAGAGACAAACAAAGATGCTCAGAACTGCACTTACAAGACATCACCACTAGATGGCCCCACGACTCCACAAATATCTAAGGTTTGGTGCAAAAGTAGCATCAGTGCAATACAAATTTAATTGCAATTATGAAACAAAAAAAGACTTGAGGACTATACAGAAGCTTCTTCCTTTCATTTGCTTCAAGACTGAATGCACATGAAAATGTTGGTCTGCTATAGCAAATACCCACTTATCTGCTTTAAGCAAGAGCTAGTGGGCTAATGGTATGTCACTTAAGTATTTATCAAGCTGTAAGTGTTTATAATGGGTCCCCATCCCACTCCTTCTGATCAATCTTACACCCTAGCACTTGTGCTTTTTTGGCTTCATGCTCTGGATTTGTACAATCCTGCAAAGTAACCGATGCATTAGGTTGAGCCGTTAAAATTTTAATCAAGAACTCATCGAAAAGCACAAGTAAAGGTTTTTTTTGTGCAAATGCCAGTTGTGTCCATTTGACATAGCTATACTTTTTAAATGTCTGAAAAAATTTAAATCAACAGATTTGTAGCGACAATCTTGCGTATAAAAGGGTCCAAATTTAACCAGGGGTTGAAGGCAAAATACTACTTGCCCTAAATTTAAGATGTGTGGGCTAAAATGGTTAATTTGCTTGATTTTTAAAGTTATTTAACAAAGTATACTTCACAATACTGTACTCTATGCACGTCATATAATAAACTTGTGTTTAGCACCTTTGCCTGCAATGCAGTAACTTCACTACCAATGGAACTAACAAAAAACAGATAGCAGTTTTCAGATCATGACAGATCATAGCATAAAAGAGCTGATTTCAGTTTTACACACGAATGTGAACAGCAAGGTAATGTTATTTGTGTTTCTTACCATTGAATGATTTCTGTGATCTGGGCTTCCCAGTGGGCCACACTCTCTTTCTTATCAGCTAGTTCTCTCATCTCCTCCTCCAGCTGTTTGTTACTGCAGCTCAACTTCTCAAACGAAGACGTCAACTACACGCACACAAAAACATGTTACTGAAAATACACGCTACTGATCACAGAAATGAATACTTTTATTCACCTAGGATGCATTAAATCTGCAGTCAAAATTTATATACATCATGAAACAATTTTCCAAGCCGGTCTATTCCCACCAAGGCCGCTTTAATTTCTCAATCATTCATCACCTAGAATTGTTTTTCTGAAAGTGATTTTAACAATGTCTTTTCTCTGTGCCATTATCGTTATAGTTGTGGTGTGAACTCTGCTATTCTTTAATATTGAAATAGATCTTTACCGTTATAGTTATCGTTTAAGGTGTAAATGGGCCTATGGTACACCTATAATAAGGTTTTATTATTCTGACTATTTTAGATGGGTTCTGGTAGAAATATATAAACATACATAAACAGAGAGAAGCAGCTCTGGCTACAATTTTCTCATGCAGCACATCTCGAACCCATTTATATTTCAGCGAACGGAAAACAATCCTTATTTGAGGCTTTTCCTTCTGCACAACCCATGTAACACAACAAGCTGGAAAACATGCCCATTACCATGTCAGAAAATCACAAACCAATACGGCAATTTGAGGGGCCAGATGCAATTACACGGACCAGAGAGACAGCGACCGGCTCTCATCAGACCCTGCTGGATGGACCACCATGCACAGCCACCCGTAGCACTGTAATACCCTCTACGTTTCCACCCCTAAACCACAGAGCGCTCATGAATAAGCATGACCCCTCCATCTGCAATGGCTCGGTTGGCTCCACAGTAAACACGTCTGCTAGTACATGCATCTAGTCGATCTGATTTAAACGCGCTCTCTGTCTTAAGCAAGAGCTGGTGAGGTTGACCACCCTATGATTACGCTTGCATTATCCGAGGTTTTCATTTAACACTACGCTCTGACCGGAACGCTGAACCTTCGCTGTGGTCCTCGGGAAAAGCGTTCCAGATTGCTGTCTGTTGCTCAGCATATTTCCCTGCGCTGACTGCTGACTGACTTCCCAGTAAAACATTGGCATGATGGACCATCTCTTCAGCTCAACGGACTTATGGAAAAACCGCAACATTTTAGTCCGCAAATGACAACGGCATGTTTTCTCTTTCACAACTGAGTGTTGCCCTCCGAGGGTTCTTCTCTAAACATCTCTAGCTTTGCCATCAGGCTATGAACCGCCACACACACACACACACACGCTTCTCTAATAACCACTCTGTGTGCTTTACACTCTGTTTGAAGCGCTCAGAAACGATATCCAGAATTAATTCATGGTTTTAACAAAGAGCATCAGCTCTGACCGCTAAGACGTGAAGCCTCCTGTCATCTCCAGAGTAATAACCACATAAAAGGCGATGTGGAATCTGTGACTTCAGGCTTCAGTAATACGAGAGATGGAGGTTGTGGTTTCAGGGTTGCGGGCCGATGTGTGGGGTGGTGTGTTTGTGTTACACAGCATCCTGGAGCCACAGCAGTGTCATAGTACCCAAGCCTAAAAATACTGGTGCGCCACAAATGCTAGTACAATTTTACAACATCCAGCACTGTAAGTATAGTATCTAGAATTGTTTGCACACCAAAAGCTTCATTTAAAACTAGGCTATGTCTGAAATAATCTAAAACGATATAGGAACAGGATGACAAATACTTCAGAATTTATTATTGACTATAATCCGATCAAAAAAATGAAGATTTTGTCATTATTTACTCACCCTCAAGTATTTCCAAATCCAAATTTCTATGAATTTCTTTGTTCAGGCTGTTTTGGGTCATCACTGACTTTTTCCTACCATTGAAGTCAATGGTGACAGAAAACAGCCTGGTTCCTTCCATTGTGTTCGGCAGAATAAATACATTCATACAGGTTTGGGACTACTTGAATAATGACTGAATTTTTATTTTTGGGTGAACCATTCCTTTAAAATCATGATACTCATCACATGCTATAAGAAACATTCAAACAACGTGAATAGCACTGAGATACTTCAGCTGGTTTAATATAGCGCAATGTGATTTAAACCAAAGTGAAATGCAGCTTTTAACCTATTATAACATTTTAAAAAGAATATCCAGTGAGAAAAGGTTTAGGGACAAGACTTGATGTCATGGTCACACTTTATCTTAAGGTTTAATTCTTGCTATGAACAAACTATTAACTACAACTTTTGCCTTAATAAACTTCTAAATTGTTGTTTATTAATAGTTAATAAGGTAGTTATGTTTCTGTATTGGATAGGATTGAGGATGTGCAATATTCTCATGCAAAATACACAGCCAATACAGTATGTTAATAATTGGCATGCTAATAACCAATTAGCTAATGGTGAGAATTGGTCCCTATACTAAAGCATTACCCATTTTATTTATTGGAAATTAATGGAGAACGAGCGAGTTATATCAAAATAAAGAAGAGTGCGACAGCCATATGTTTTAAAACCTGGAAAAAGTTACATTTTAAATAAGCTCTGGTGAACACAACCTCCAGATATTTTTAGGTGATATTCTATGATGAAATACATCAATAATTCCCCTGTATCCTGCCTTCATAATTCATAAAAACAGTGTTCATTAATGAACACAACATGCAAAAATCATAAACTTTTGGTAGTCACAGGAGAGCAATAATCCAATAGCCAATTGTCTTTTTGTTTAGGGAACCAGGGTAAGGCAAACTTTAAGGCTGGCCAACAAAAATATGTCCCTCCTCAAGTGCTCTACACGAGCTTCCTACAGCAATCTGACAGCTGCTTGGCTATTGCTTTACTTTATCCAACTGCCTGCGGTGGCATCAACAGGAAAGCAAGGTCCTTTCATAGGCATAAGTGAGTTATTTCGTTTCAGATTTTGACATAACCTGCATCAGCACATTAAGTAAATTGAACTGCTGAATTTCATGTTGACCTTAAGATATCATGACAGCCCTAGGACTGTGTGAATGTTCACCTTGTCAAGTTCGCTGGAAAGTTTCTTGTTCTCCTCTGACAGCAGCACTCGCTCTCTCTCGTACTTCTGTTTGTACTCGTTCTTAATGTCCTCTCGATCGATCAGACTGTGAGGGTGAAATGATTTATTGAACATAAGGGGTTAAGGCACTTAGCATCCAACACACAATGCCAACACAAGCCAAACTCCATAGCTTATTTTCTGGAACATAATATACACTGTACTTTATTTCTTCCCCTGAAGTCCACTTACGATGTTAGTCAAGGTTCCCTGCACCACAAACGATTGCAATTTAGTTTTACATCACCACTTTCCAACCTCTCTGACCCTGAATTATAAAGCACAATAATACATGGTAGCTAAAGTAAAGTGTAATTTGTTGCAGTAAGATCAGTACCTCTCTCGGCGGTTCTTCTCCAGCTTGTCTTTGAACATCATGATTTCTTTCTTTAAGGTGAGCTGCTGTCCCTCTGATTCCCGTAGCTCCTTCTTCAGGTTCTTCAGTTCGTTGGCATGTTGTTGTTCCCTGCGTGACAACTCTTCTTCGTAAAAAGCGGTCTTGTTCTCCAGGTCTGCTCGTAATTTACTGAGCTCCTGGTTCTGCTCAGATGACCCAACGCTTGGAGAGCGGCCCACCTGCCTCTGCTGCTCCACGACAAGAGAAAGAAAATATAAGGAAATTATCAGCAAACTGTATAGAGTACATGACAATACATGAAAGTAATAATAAAATAGCTTACTAATTAAATAATGTATGAACTATAATAAAAAAATATATAAGAAAATAAATTAATCATCAATAAAACAATTTATTAATATTAAAGATACATAATCTTTATAATCTATTAAAATAATTAACAAAACTAATGATATACTTGTATATAAATAATTTATGAATTATGATAATGTTATAGTGCCAGAAATAAATAATTTTACACACTTGCATATGGACTTACTTAATTTATTAAACATTTAATTCTTATTATATTGCAGTTGTTGCCGTTAAATAAAAGCAAGCCAACACAAATGTCCCATGCTTGAAGGGTTGCACTGCTCCTGAAACAATATTTAGAGAAGAACACAAACCTTCATTCCCTCGAGCTCCTCTTCCAGCTGTCTGCTGTACTGCTCACTGCGTTCCCTCAGCTTCTTCTCCTTCTGAACCTCAGCAGAAAACTCTTCAGCCTGGGTCTCCATCTACACACAGACACAGAGTTTAACACGTATCAAAAGTATGAGCCTCCTAAACAGACCTCTGCGATCAGCCGTTCTCCTCCAGACTAACCTCTTTCTTGGCCCGCTCAGCTTTACGCACTTCTAACCGTAGCGCCTCCACCTTCTGATTGAGGGAATCCATCTCCTCTTCTTTGTCCCGGAGCTGTCGGGAGAGCCGTTGCTTGTTTGACCGCAGCTCTGTCACCTTCTCACTCACATCACCAAACTCCTGCATGGCCATTTTCCTCTGGCTGTCCGCCTCCTTCAGCTCCTTCCCCTGAGTCTTCAGCTTTTCTGAGGACTCCTGCAGACTCTGCAGCCCAAACAAAACACAAGGTGAAAACAAAAGATATATACAAATGCATTTAGTAAATGCATTAAATCATTGCATTTAAATAATTTATTAATTGTACATTTTAAAAAATTAATTGTACATTAAAAAAAAAATTAAAACCTTTTTTAAATTAAATTTAAAAATAATAATAATTAATAATAATTAGTAAATAAATAATAATAATTAGTTGTAGTAGTGATAGTAGTAGTAGTAGCAGCAGCATACATTATTATTAGTAATAAATACAAAATAAAGTAGTGAAATGAGTAAATAAAAATTACAAAATAAAAACAATATAAGAAAGATACTATTGTAATTTTTTAGTAAGTATTTTAAGAAAAATAATATAATATAAAAATAAATATAATTATTTTATTTTATATTACAATTGCAAAATTACAATACTCATTTGTGGCTTTCATAACTTCTTCACTTTCAAACATTAAACCATCACATTTATTTTTAACAAAAAAACAGCAGGAAGCCCTTAAAGCATCTTTTTTGTTAATAAGCACTTCTCAGTACAAAAACTGAAAGATGTTCTAATGCGTTCTCCAATCACTTCATTTTGAAACAAGCAGAGCACAAATATTTATAATTGAAAAATTGCAGTAAGTGTGATTTGATATTCACACTGAGCCATGGTGTGATTTTGGCATTCAATTAACTGTGCCCTTTCAATCAAATGTATGCTGCAAGGAACTTTTGTTAGTGAAAGGCATTGCTTGTGTGAAACTGCAGTTTTATTTGTACCTTCTGCAGGTCATCTCTCTCTTGTTTCATGCTCTTGAGCTGTTTCTCAAGAGATCGGATCTGTTTGGAGGAGTCCTCCAGATCCCTGCGGGTAGAACTGGCTTGTTCTAACTGCTGCTCCACCTGTCCTGTATCTGAAAGAGGAGAAAAGGAGGAGAAAGACAGGCTAGAACCACAAACAATAATAGTTAACTTGAAACACAACTGTAAATGTCATGTAAACGTCAAAACGTGTTTGACAGTCATGACTACTGTCTGGTTAGATGCATGTTTATATGTGGTGATTGAGATTACCTGCGATCTGTTTCCTTAGCATTTCTATCTCCTTCTTCAATCCACGGATCTCAAACTCTCTGCTGGAGGAAACAGGCCCGTCCACACTGGAGTGTTGCAGCGCCTGAACTGTTTTAGTGGACTCTGAAGGCCAAAAGACATTTTAGCTGTCAGCCAAGCAGAGAACTAATTTTGTGGGATTATTTCAGCAAGTTGCTAGATGAGTGAGATGGACAGACACCTTGTAGTTTGCGACTGAGCTCCAGCTTCTCCTGCTCCAGACGCTGGATCCTCCGCTCGTACGCTTCAGTAGCCAGACTGTCTTCCAGACCGCGCTGCACGGACACATCCATTTGTGCAGGTGCCACAGACTCCCTCAGGCAACCGCGGTCAGACAGCGTACTGTAAGAAAAGACATGGTCAAATAATCACAATAAAGTCTCATAAGGCTGCTTTTTGTTAGTGCAACTTTTGTGTTATGGGTCAAATTGACCTATATCGGTGTCCATTTTGCCAAAAAGATTAATGCGTAGATGAGATAAAATCTACTGCAGGTTGTCAAGGAATAAAAATATATGTGACAAAGGTAACAATTCCCATAATTTCTATGTTAGGTGTCAATTTGACACACTCATTTTCTTAAACTTATTTTCAAAAATTGAGATTAGAGCCCGACCAATTTATCAGACCGATATTATACCGATATTAGGCATTTTCCAAACTATCGGTATCTGCATTTATAATGGCCGATAAATAAATATTTCAAAAATAAAATAAAAACTTAAGAAACACCCTTCAACCATGTCATGAGTGTTGGAGTTGTATATTTTGTCCACCAGAGGGTCCCTGCTGGCAACACTCGTGTATAACGCACAACACATCCTGCAACCTGCTGATCCAGCCAGAGTCGGGCAGGCAGACTTACCAAAGCTTACCGGTCTTTTAATACTGGTAACTGATTTGGTTCTTGTTGTTTTTGTTCAAAAGGACTTTACGTGTCATATCTTATCAACTTTATTAACTTTAATATATATATATATATATATATATATATATTATATATATATATATTGGCCGATATATCGGATTTTAAAACCAACAAATATTTGTATCGGTATGGGCCTTTATGGGTCGGGCTTCAAGTATGGTCCTTTATGGGTCGGGCTTCAATTGAGATCCAAAAAAACTAGCAACCTAATACAACCCTCAACAGATACACAAGTCTACAATTTCAACTAAACTCTGAGTCTTTGTCACGTTCTCACTTATTTCATATTCTAGTGTTTGATAAGCTACAATAATAAATATTGCCAGTTTTTATAAATGTTTTTGACAAACAAGTGGAGGATCAGTTAGAACAAATATGCATAGTCTTTCAGTAATGATCTGTGTCTCGACAAGTAATAAGATAAGTAATGAAATGAATAGTTAACCATTGTTTCAGGCAGTCTGAAAATAAATTTTAGAAGGTTTAAACAGAGAGGGAATATGAAACTACATATCTTGCAATATATCTATACCAGTATCTTACCAGTTGCTGGTGTAGGTAAAACCTACAAATGGGAGATGGTGTCCTGAGAATGCGGTGTGGGAAGGAGGTGGCATTGTCTCCTAAAACAGAGCAGAGATCATAAATTGTAGCTGTAGCATATCAGTAAAAGATCTGGTTTGATACACTTAAGGTTGTGGGTTGAAACCCAGCAATGAGTGATCTTATTAAGATGCATCTAAATCTCTAACCGTGTTTTTGAGGCAGTCGTCATCCACGTCAAAGTTTGACGTGTCAGATGGGCTGCTGACTTCAGGGATGTAGGGGGCGTCACATTTGAGGACGTTCTGCCAGTCAATGCCGGAAAAGAAAGGGTGCTGTTTGAAGTCCTCAATGCCGTTCTGACCCAGCCTGTGCTCTCTGCAGCAGATAAGTCTGCGGATCAGGTCTTTGGCGTTTTCAGAGACGTCTGTCACATGAACAGGAAACTGGAACCGCTCCTGTGGGAAAAAACACAAAACCAATTAAAAAACTAACAAACTGGAGACAAATTTTTAGATTTTCAAGGCACTTCATGACATTTTCAATATAAATTAAAAAAACTGTGCTAATGAAGTACAATCCTTTACTGAAAAATTGCTTAAGAGTGTTATTCTGTACCTTGTGGTTCATAATCTTGCCGTATGTTTCCACCAGGGACTCTGCATAGAAAGGAGTTTCCCCATACAGCATCTCGTACATGCAGACGCCCAGTGACCACCAGTCACATTCTGGCCCATATTTCCCTTTCCCGTCCTCCATGGCCTGCAGAATCTCAGGGGAGATGTAGTCTGGAGTACCCACAGCGACGGAGGACTGTACCTGTGAGGAAAGAAAACGGATATGCTGGGAAAAATTCGACAGGAGGAAAGGCTACATATGTTTAAACTGGAACATTTTGTTAATCTAACAAGCATTAATCCTATATTTTTATTTACACTGTCAGCAGTGAGGGCGAATATATTTTTATCAATTCTTCTTTGGAACTGATTGTATACTATATACTGTATACTATATTTTAGGATAACCAGACATCCTCATGTGCAGGTTTTGGCTCTGTTTTTCTATTCGCATGCTCTCTGTAGTCATTGTACGCTTTATGTCTTCATATTTTCAATGCTTTTTGCACCATTACCTGTAAATCCCATATTTTGGAACACCATGATTGGTCGATTATGTAGAATGTCTGCATGCTACTGATCAAACTACTTTTTAGTCATAACCTTTATGAAAGTATATATTCAAGAGGAAATATTAAGTATTTTCTTCTTTGTTCTCTAATTTATGTCTTCACCGCAAAATGAAAATTCTGTCATTACTCACCCTCATGACGTTTCAAACCAATAAGACCTTTTTTTTTATCTTCAAAACACAACGTAGGATATTTTTGACAAAATTTGAGAAATATCTGACCCTCCATAGACAGCAACACAACTGAAATGTTCCCAGATCTATAAAAATAAGTTGGTAAAACAGTCCAGGCTCAACTATAGTTTTGCGACGATATGAGAACACTTTTTTTTTGCAAAGAAAACAATAATAACAATTCACACAAAAAGTAGAAAAAGAAAATCATATATTTTGATTAAAAATGATTATATACAGGATTTCTTTAATATTTTAATTTATTTTAATTTAATCTTTTTCATTTTAGTTTTGTCATGAAATGTGAACTGGTATATTCCTGACAGGCTTTGTGAGATTAATCTATTTACTGTGGCGTTTGTGATTAAGACTGCAGGAGAATTCAGGACCTGGCATGTTGAGAACAGAAACAGAGGCGTTCAGTGTCTGTCTGAGCGGATCAGATCACATCACATCCTGTCAGTGAACAAGGTTGCAATACAAAGTAATCCCTGGAAATGCTTTTTATTGGCACAACACTCATTGCTATAGAATGCAAACGAACAACTCAAGCCATCGCATTGGTTGCAGCCAGCAGAGGTGGGCGTGGCTTAGGAGAACATGACGGTCAAAGTATTCAGATACACAAAGACCTCTCAGAACACAGACCGCACTGAGAGAGAAAAAGAGCGTGAGGCATCACTAGAGACCACTAATGAACGGGGGGATGATTGGAGCTTCCTGGCCAGGGTTCAAGGGGGGATGAGCGGGCGGAAACCGTCTGTAATGCAGCCCGTGGCAGATGTGTGCAGCTGGAAGAATTTGTGGAAGTGAGGCAGTAAATTAGCTGCTCTCGCTGGCAGTGACACACACTTGAAAACACATGGATATGTGAAGGGAGTTAGGCACACACGTGCGAACACGCAGAGACCACACTCACGCTGCTCTTGTCAGAAGTCGGGGGGATATCCTGCCGCGCTGTCTGCGACGTGCCAGAAAACAGCAGCACATATCAGATGAAATACTCACCCCTGCTTCAAAGACGTGTGAAACACAACTCTGATCATAAACTGCCTTTCAAACCAAGGGTGTCCTCTGGGTCTCCCATTATATTTATATTAAAACAGTTTGCCTACAGGACAAATATACAGATTTTTTACAATTTAATGTCCAAGCGCTTCCACTAGGTGAAAGGTGAAAGATGTCAGGTGACCTAAAACGCCTCCTGTAGCATTTTTCATTAGTTGTGTAGTAGTAGTCAACATACACTGAAACTATGAACACTTGACAATTTTTACAAATATATTTAATGCTCACAATCATGGCATTAAACTTATTACAAAAAAAAAAAAAAAACAACCAGTAAAAACTGTACTAATGTAAAATATTATTAGAATTTGAATTAACTTTTCTATTTGAATATATTTTAAAATGTAATTTATTTCTGTGATGCAAAGCTGAACTTTCAGCATCATTACTCCAGTCTTCAAAGTCAATATTTTTGTTGAAACCATGATAAATAATAATACAATTAAAGAGTTAATAGAAAGTCTTTATTCACTGCAATAAATACTTTATTATTTAGTATTTGTCTTGTTTACCAGAAAAATATCTAAAAAAAAAAAAATCTTAAATCAAGATCAAAAACGTTTTTCTTTAGAACAAGCAAAACAATCTGCCAATGGGGTAAGCAAAAATAATCTTAACAGAAAACAAGATTATATTGCTTAAAAATTGTAATCTTTTTTTATTGAAAATATTGAAAATTTTAGATATTATGGCTGGAAACAGAACAAAAATTTCTAAGTAAGAAAAGCATGTTTTTTGCAGTGTTTTTTTGATAAAAAAAAAAAAAAAAAGGAAAGCAATTGAGTCAAATTTTCTTTGGACAGGAAGTAAATGTAATCATGGGAAACAACCAGATATGCAACTGACCCCAGAAAATATTTGGAAACTTGCATCACACTTAAAAAATGCATGAATTTCATTGCATGATATAATCTTGGTCCCTAAAGCTTATTTCTGTGTAGTGATTTAAAAAAAATCCAACCAGCTTCTAAGATGAATCGCTACATTACAAACTGATTCGACGTTTAAAAAAATACAAAAAAAAAAAAAAAACGGAAAAATAAGATGAAGATAAATGTTTGCTGTGTATGAACAACAATTTCATGAAATACTGGCAACGTCGCCAATCTTTCCATAAAAAAGACTTGCATTTACACATTTTTTTCATTAAAGCTCTCAAGTCAAGTTATGAGGTTTGTCTCATCCATTCCAGTATAAATAAGGAGACCCAGTTCACACTCTCAGCTCTAAACTACAGGTGAAATATGATTAACAATCTGGTGTGAAAGCTAACATACTAACCGTTCCATCCTCCGTGAGTTTAAGACAGGAGCCAAAATCTGCCAGTCGAATGTGTCCGTTCACATCCAGCAGAATGTTATCTGGCTTGATGTCTCTGTCAAAGAGAAAAGAGAAAGACAGATGAATACAAAAAAGATTTACATTAACATATTCGGAAGTAGTTGATCCGAATCCCAGCTAACACCGAATGCAAAGTAAGCTGCTTTGGATAAAAGCATCTGCAAAATGCATTAGCGTAAATATAAATATTACTGTTATTTTATTTGGTTTACATAGAACAGAGCTCTTTTTGAGGCATGTAATAGCTTTCTGCTTCCTTTTACAACCTTAGAGCCACTTCAAGTCCAGTGCGCATTTTAGAGAGTTTCTTAATGAGAAAAAAAAAAACAGTAATTCACAGCGGGCTTCACAGTGAGCACTTGTGTCCGCCCTGTAAATCACCTCTATTGCTGAGAGAGAGCCACATAGGAAACACATAGGCTTTGTGAAAGAAGGCCTCCATCCACTCGTAAGAGAAAAACAAAACAAACAGGTCAGAGATCCGAGCCTGTCATTTGGAGGGCTGGATTAGTCTTAATAGCATTTGAGAGGTGTTCGCTGCCCCGTCTGTGACCTGCCCATAGGGTACTAGAAGCACAAACAAACAGGAATCAAAGTGTCGCAAGTTCGTGTCTCCATTACGGCTTATCTAAAGCTGTGTGTCAAAGAACACGCTCGCGGCGAGAACGAAACACAGACGGTTCTTATTCTCCTTTACGCTCTCGCTCATTCGTTCCTCGCAAATTCGATCCAGGAGTTTGACGTGGAGCTGTAATAAAGACGGAGTGAAAGTTTGCGTGTGCCTTGTATAGACATGAATTATGACAGCACTCCTGAGGTGAATTTCCTTCAATATCTCACCCAAACGGCTGCGGAATACTGTAAGAGTGTTCAATGGGCAGCCAGCCATAGCAAGATCACCAGGCCGAAAAGCTCTGTTGAGGCTTATAATGAAAACAAGGTTGCCCAAGAGCTGAATGGAAACTTGACACCGAGGTATAAAAAAAAGGGATCATATTCTGCATTTTTGTAGACGTTCTATATTCCTGAAGTTTAAGAAATGAGTTTGTGTACGCCGAATACAAAACGCTACAGAAATAGAAACCGAGCAATCAACAAAACTTCCTGTCGCTTGTGGCGGTTTGGCAACAGGTTACAAAAAATGATATTTACATGAAAGTAAGCACGCTGTGTCTGGACGTGTTTGAATTTTAGTAAAAGTAAAAAAAAAAAAAAGCATAATTATTCGTTTAAATTTTTCCACTGACCATTTTCCAGCCCTTTGAATTAAACAGTATGCTTTCTCTACAGCATCTATAGACTTCTTTATTCTTTTAAGAACTGACACTTATATTCAACAATGCTGTAAATTAATAAAATATGACATTTATCATGTAACAAATAAATGCTATTCTCTAAAAACTTTTTTTGCATCAAAGAATACAATATATAAAATGGTTTCTATAGATTATTATCTATTAAGCATCACAACATTTTTCAACATTGATGATAATAAGAAATGTTTCAAGCAAATCAGCAAATTAGAATGATTTCTGCAGGATCATGTGACATGATGTTAAAGGAAACAGAAATTAATTACATTCAAATAGAAAGTCAAATAATGTAATATTTTACTGCAAACTGTCTATATTATGATCTCTTCACATGCACAAAAAGTGCTAATAAATCACTGAAGTCATACTACTACTCATATTTTCTTGTCCTTTTTAGCTCCTGCTTTTATTGCATGTTACAGAAACATAGCATGAAACATATAGAAGAAAAAGACACAGGAGCTTAAGTAAACAACGGCATTTTGAACTACTACTTTAACATGCTCGTGAGCGTGACGTCATATCCATGACAATCTCTCATTTTTGCAGTTTAGCTACAATAAACGTTCTGGGGTTGTGAACTACGGAGTTCTTCACATTAAACAAAAGCAACGTTTTCCATGAAATGTCCCCTTCGAAACACTCCTGCTGCGACTCCATTTGAAAGCTGAGGAATGAAAACAAGGAGTACTTTCGTGGTCTACTACAATTTATAGCCATAACTGGGGACTCTTCCAAAAAAAATCAGCACGGGAAGCCTGGACAGCCATGAAGACTTCCTCACAGGGAACTTCTCTGGGCACATTAAAGAGACTGTACAAGCTGTACGAAACGCATCGCTGATTTTTATTGTTAATGCGGCAACGGAAACTTAACATCTGTCACAGATGAGGACCTGTGTGGCTTTGGCTCATGTGTGGGTGCGGGCACAACACTGGTTTGGATTGCTGCATTAGAGGACGTGTTTATTTGTTCCGCCCCTCTACGGTTGCTTTCCCTCCATGTTTACACAGAGACAGAGCTACTGTGAAGGGAGGCCGTTTCAGGAGAACAGGCACAACCGTTCACATGCAAACCAGTCCAACTGACTAATGCGACTCATCTGGTGCTCGAGTTCAGGGTCTCCTGGAGTCTGTTCTGGGATCAGTGGAAAACAGAGGAATAAAGTTCCACTTACAACAATCAAAGTTACAACGAATGAAAAACAAACACAAATCTAAAAATCACTGTTTGTACACAAGACTTTAAAAAACAGCAAATTTCTGCTTCAGAAAAACATGAAAAAACAGGGCAATATAATACATTTTAAAATAAATTATACTTTATATTCAAGATAGATTTTTTTTTTTGTGACCAATAACAATGAGCCTGATACTGCGTTACGATTGTTAACCGAAAACTACTAAAAATCACCGCTGAAATAAATGCAATTAAACTTTTTATAAAATGAATAAATAAAATAAAATACAATAAATAAATACAAAATGAAAAATAAACTTAAAACTTAACTTAAAAAACATGCAAATTAGAAATGCTGTCTTGGGAGCTAGCTGAAACACGTTTAAAAATTACTAAAACTATATTACTGAAATATGAAATAAATAAAAGCTAAGTAGCTTTTTATAAAAGCTCAAACAATTTATAAATATAAAGAATAAAGGGAAATGTAACGGGAAAAAAAATGTTTAGGTTGAACTACTGAAATCACTAAGACTGACATCAAAAAAAGCTAAATAAAAATACTTACCCAAAAAAAAGAAAAAGTAAAAAAAGACATTACATTTTTTTATTATTACAAATGCTTAAATTACTTAAAATGATAACTGAAATTATAAATAAAAAGCTAATTAGAATCCTATAACATTATTTAAATAATACTAAAAATAAAACCGGACTTAAAACTAATCTTTTATTTTAAACTTTCATATTTTTAAGACAATAACATTTGCAGGTTAAATATAGGGATGTAACCTATTAAGACAACATGGCATAATAAACCCCAGTCCTGACAGCACCGGAGCTAACATCATCCCCTCGGCCGGTGAATGTGCTAAAAGAAAAACTCATGAAGGATGCTGCTCGGAGGGCCTGACAGAAACACAGCGCTGGGAAGCAGGACATTAAAATCTGATTAGTGCTGGTTTCCTGCCCGATACCACAGCTGCGTGAGAAACACATATGCAGCTAACAAACAGTGTCCAAACCACTATTAACATACCAAAAAGCCTATAAACCACCATACTCAATTCAGGTTTGCACAATATATCAGTAGTCACATCTTTTTAGGCAGTACGGGAAAATTATTAGCCAACTCAGAGATAGCATGCATACTAATTATTATTACTAATATTTATTTATATATTTTTCTGTCAGGCTTCAAAAGTACTACACCCTCAACAATCTTTTTCACTGAATGCGCTAATAAATGGCCTTCATTAAAGAGCTAAAATCTTCATCCAAACTAAATCAACCATCAAAGCAGCAGCCCCCCATTTTCAATCACGTTACACTTTCCAAAGCAGCTTGAACACATCTGATATAACAAATTCACATTGTTTATTGCAACCGAGTGTGAGATCAGTCGGAGAAGAGTTATTGATGATGTTAGTGTGAGAATGATCATGCAACGGTTCATGTCCTAGGGGTCTCTTTAACACACACACACACACACACACACACACACACACAGAGACAGGAGGAGCAGCAGCTGGTCAATAGATGGGCAGGTGGTGGAAGACTCTGTGTGTGTGTGTGTGTGTGTGAGTGATAGAGACAGTAAAGGCTCAGTGAGCACTGAGGAACAGAGCCATGGTGTTAAAAATAACTTTTCTTTCTCTCTCAGTAAGCCCCAAAACTGCTCTGACCCTTAGAACATTCCAGCACACTTATTAGACGCTCTCTGGAGGACATGATTCTGATCGGTCCAGTATGGCATTCTAGAGTCAAATATTCATTTAATGACTATATCATTTATAGATAATTATGTTTTATTTAGTGATTCAAAAAATAGTCACGTAATAAACAGGTTAAATGTACAGTCAGCTAGTAATTACTGCAAAATGAATCACGAGTTTATTTGACCAGAATCACTACCATACACCATCCAGAACATAATCTGAACTATCATTTGGAGTCATAACTTAAGTATTAATATTTTAATTCCGCAAGGATGCAGTAAATGTGATAGAAGTCTTTTGTAATGTTATACATTTCTTTACTATTTCTAATAAATGCTTTACATTCATAATCACAGATTCCCACGAAAGCACAACTGTTTTTAACATTGATGATAGTAAGGCGTGTTTCTTGAGCAGCAAATGATCGAATTAGAATGAATTCTGAAGGATCATGTGACGCTGAATACTAAAGTAATGATGTTAAAATTCAGCTTTGTATCACAGAAATAAATGACTTGTTAAAAGCATGATTAAAAAGAAAGCAGCTTGTAAATTGTAATTGTAATATTGTATTTCACAATATTATTTTATCAAATAAATGCAGCTTTTGCAAGACTTCTTTCAAAAACACACAAAAATAATCTTACTCCATCTCAGAATTTTGAACAGCATACACATAAATGAAGAGGATCATTTGCAAAAACTGATAACCACATTTTTTTTCTTTTTTCAGTGCGTTCTAAATAATAGCAATCAAACTGCAGTTGGGATGCTTTGATTAAGTAATAATAACTTAAATACAGGTAATTAAATTCAAGTTAATGTTTTTGGGTTTTTTTACAGCTTATAAATTTGTTTAATAGCAAAAGTAGATAACTCCACATTTCATGTTGTAGAGTTAAAAAAAACACTCTTTGTAAATCTCCTCAGATGACGATGTAGAAGCCTGACAAAGGTTGATCATAGACTGTATGGATGTGATTAAGTGACGCTTTTGATTAAGTTTTTGCAAATGAACTCTTCAAATAATAAGTAAGATGCACTTTTCTGGGTCTGGCTCTCAGAATTGACAGGAGGGAGAGAGAGAGTGCAGTCAGTAAACAGGTGAAGGTGCTTGTTTTCTCTTGACAGGCCACAAAGAAGCTGAACGAGTTCTCACACAGCGAGAACAGAACAAGTTAGAGAGAAGAAATGAAGAAATGACAAGTCAGGTGGGCCGCATCCGGAGGACACGTGAACTGTCAATGCAACACAGATCTGAGTGGAAAATCTGGGATGAGCACCAGTGCCGGATATGGATAGATGATGGAGATCTGCAGCTGTGGTTCTCACAAATGGGTTGCAGGTCTCTTCTGATTAGGTCAAAGAGAATGGTAACAAATAACAGGACAGCAAGATATATAGATCTATCAGTCTTTTTACTGAAAGCCCACATACACATTACCCTAGAAGACCGGTAAAGACTTGCAGAAAAAAATTAAAATCAATAAATAATAAATGCAGAAAGGAGTAATAAAGATGGAGCCTAGGAGAAAAAGCAGAAGAGTGATGTCCTATTAAGGCAAACGCCTGATGCCAACCTCACTGCATGACGGCGGACCCACTGGAAACTCTTATCAGAAGAGCTGCTGTGTTTACAGAAAAAGAGATTCGTACTGCCAAGACACTGAGAGAGACTATATTAACATCGTGAGAGAGACTCTTCTATATTTACTTTGCACTAGTTGTGTTTGCAAAGGCCACCGTCGCTACTACTAGTGCTTGTGCTGATTTGAATAAACCCCAACACTAAGTTTTTGTCATGCCAATAAAGCACTGTTGAATTTGCATTGCCAGAAAGAGAGAGCACTGAATGAACTGCAACAGTTTCCCATGGCTAGGCGATCCAAAGTCATGAGCTGTACTTAAAACCCTGCAATTTTCCCTATAAATGCGTAAACAGTAAACACTGATGGCCTTTAGCATGACCCAGCATTCCTTTCTCTTGCGTCTATTTGTTATTTGTCAGTCTCGCGAGTGGAAAGGGGGTGGACAAAACAGCAAACACCCCCAACCCTTCCGCAAATAGGCAACTTACAGTGATGACTACTAGCAGCTATTTTCTCTTTTCACAAAGTCAGACACAAGAAGAAAAAAAAAAAAAAAAATTCATTCACATTTTATTTTAAGGTTAAATTCTCGCTATTAAAACTAGGACTTTTGCCTCAAACTCCAAATTGGATGCTTATTAATAGCAAGTAAAGTAGTTGATAAGTTTGGGTATTGGGTAGGATTAGGGATGTAGAATACGGTCAAGCAGAACATGTGCTTTTTAAGTATTAAAACACAGCCAATATGCATGCTAATAAGCAACCGCTTAGTAAAGAGAATTGGTCCCTTTTGTAAAGGGTTACCAAAAAGCCTTTCCTTCAGCTCACTTACTTTAAAAGTAAGCGCTATTCACAATAATAAAGTTCTGGGAAAATAAATAATAAATAAATAAAATTAAATAAATTACACACACATAGCACACATTTGCCAGATACTGCACATAAGCCAATTAGCTACATATTAACACAAACTCAAAAAAAAAAACCATTAAAAATCAAAGATGTCAGCTTTGTGCACAAAGTCTTCATAACACACAAAACAGAGATACAGGACGAGTGAGCGGTCAAAGAAAGGGAGGTAATCCTGCTTTAAAAGAGCACGGTTGATCTGTGGACACCATCTGCCCTGACTGCAGACGGACAGAGACAAGCGTCATGGCTTACTGACCACTAACATATCTGACGGTCAGCTGTCCAGCTGTACCATCACACAGCCTCATGTCAGTCACACCAAGACTCTCACAAAGAACAGATTTTCACATCCTGGAAATGAGACATCACTTCCCATGAGGAGCAGAACAACTAGCAGTGGTGAACCACTTCCTTCAGGTTTTACACCACATCCTGTTTAGTGGTTTACATCAAGCCTCAACTTCCTTAACAGGTGCTGTTTTTCTTAAACGCACCTAAAATTACTTAAAAAGGTCCAGAATATACAATAAGCGTGAAAACAGTGTACGGATGAAGTTACTGCATAACAGTAACTTCTGCATAACAGGACATAGATATATATATATATACACAAATAAAAAACGTATTAATATAAAATAAATAAATAAATAAAACGACTAAATTGAATATTTTTATTTGATATAGAATTAGCCTATGTATATAT
>JAUMHP010000072.1:1770909-1799318 GCA_032361065.1 Enteromius trimaculatus | reverse complement strand
AGATAGATAGATAGATAGATAGATAGATAGATAGATAGATAGATAGATAGATAGATAGATAGATAGATAGATAAAATGATAGAATAGATAGATAAAACTATAGAATAAATGGAAAGATGGGAACCCAGAGGGCAAAAGTCTACCAGGAAGTTGTCATCCTGAAAGGCGTAGTGCAGTCTGGTGATCCACTGACAGTCTCCATTTACCAGCATGTCCCGCTCCTCCCGAAAACACGCTGTCTGGAAACAAGACAACAACAGAACACTCAAAACTAAGCTTTCCTTACCAAACTAACTCATTCTGTAATGGAAAGACTCAAGAGTGTTTGTACCTCCGCTCTTTTAAGCATCTCCCACTTGTTGAGGATCTTCATGGCAAACACCTTGTCTGAACTTTTCACCTTTACAACTGCTACCTGTAACACACCGGAAAACACACAGAGATCTGACACCCAGCTCCTCCATTAAGAAAGCACGAGGGGAGTTCTAGAGGCCCTGATAAGATGATAAGCCCTTTGTGTTCCTTTTGTTCCATCTAGATTTCCAGATCACACATGGAAGTGGTTATCAGTGACAGAGAAGTGTAAACCTTGAGTTACAAGGCAGGTCAGGTTACTACGGGTGTACACACACACACACCTACCTATGAAATCATAATGTAACTCATTCTGAGAGAAGAAAGCATTCTTCACAAAAATGCAAACTCATGGCTCAACAAGTAAAAACACAATCAGCTGGCAGCAAGTCCATCTCAAGCCCAAATCTGATTGTGAGACACTTTTTATAGGCATTTTCATGCATTTATGTACATCACCGAACACTAATGACTTACAAGTACATTCAATATAAACAAAAGACGGAAAGATAATTAAAAATGGCATTTCCATCTCCGTTGCAACAATTTGGGAAATTACTGCACCCACATTTACAAATTATTGGTGTATGTTGATGAGTTTTTGTGTCAAGGTCTGCATTTAAAGTCACATGAGAGGTGTTCAGCTGGGATTAGGACTTTGCTTTCTGCAGACCAGACAAGCTCTTTCAGGACAAGTTAATTAATATATAATGATTTATTAAATATTTAATCTAAAATGTAAGATAACATATATAGCACATAATTTTATATATATATATATATATATATATATATATTTTTTTTTTTTTATATATATATACACACACACACACACACACAATCATAACAGGTTTTTCTGAGCAAAAACTCAATTACAGAGAACAATGATCCAAACACATTCACCTAAATTGCACATAATGGATCAATAAAATGATTTTTGGTCCAGATGTTTAAGTGTAAGATTCATGGGTAAAGGAAGGGAAGTGGAATGGACATATATTTGTCTTGAATTTAAGGTGTCCAAGCGAAACAACGGTGTGATTCACTCCCTGCGATTAAATAAGCCAAAACAAGCACGCATTGAGAGGTCTGCACATTCCAGCCCGAGTCGGGATGCAAGCTTTATTCCAGACAGAAATCACACTCTTCTCTCTTCCACACGCTTGATAGGGATTTAAAATAAACCAAATCCCAAAGGCACAGCCCTTAAAATTCAGTTTACGGTTACTAAAAGAAGTTAAGACTATCTGCTTAAAGTTTAAGAAAATATCTGATGGAAAGGACTCAGGGACTGGAAAGTGACTTTAAAAATAGCATTCAGAGCTCTGGCATCGTGCCCTCGAAACACACGGCCTTACATGGGTCAAACTCCCACAATGCAGCCTTTTGAAACTACAGTTTTGGAAAAATAATTATTATTTAAACGACATTTAACTTCTGTCATAACATTGTCAACAGTACGAGATGTGTGGGTGGACAAGAGCGAGCAATCCAAATGAAAAAGGCAATGAAAACAAGGGAAAAAAGCAACAGAAAGAACATTTGTTATTCACTGGTATCTTTAAATTTGGTCCTCTTACTATTACCATCGCTCAAGTAGTACAAAATAACTTCATTTATATTGAAACATGTCACTGAAAATGTAACTTACAAAAAATGTCATTTTCTCAATAAAAAAAGATACATTTTTAAAACGAGGTTACATGACAAAAGTGCATGAACGCATGTCTCCCAGCTAAAAGACTGATTAATCAATACTCAATTAAATTAATGTCAATAATCAATTAATCACTTATCAGAGAAGAACCAGAGATGTTATGAGAGATTTAAGCCTGGCTCTTGTCAGTGTCTTTATGAAACCAGGATCTGGGCGGCACGGGGCGGCTGGGGTGACAGGTCAACCTTAACACAGAGACGACCCTTTGGCAACTACAAAGAGCTCCGTTCAGAGAGCATGACACCCATCAGCATCTGCTCAGTGTAGCTCTCATTCTGCAGATGGTGACGGTGTCATGCTCTGCAAACATAAAATATGCAAGAGTGAAAATAGGCTGATTTTGGCTGCTAAACTGTTAGCTCAGGTTAAACACTTTCACATTTTCGCAGGGTAACAAACTGTACTTTACTCAGTTTATGACACGTAAAATAACTTGGCATGCATTTGGGTCGTGAATGAATTCTTTGCCCAAAAAACAACAATGGCACCACAAGGGTCCTGGCCACTTCTCTGGCACTTAAACGAATGATTGGCTGCGTCCCAATTCACACATTTTAACATTTTGTAGAGCATGTAGTTCATTGGTAAAAGCACTGGAAAGTTCTAAACCACATACTGTAAAAAGATTAGAACCTTTTTAGAACATGAGAGCCACTGCTATTTACCATGGATAGTATGGGAATTTCAGTCCAGCCATCCACCTCATTTTTAGACTCTTACCTCGCCGAAAGCTCCTCGACCAATGACCTTCAGGACCTCGAAGTCCTCCTTGTGTAATCGCATCTGTTTCACTTTAGAGGTGAACGGTTTGGCTGCGGAGAGAGAAAGAGAGAGAGAGACGTTATTATTGAAGACATTCAAATCCATCACTTCACGACGTTGTGTCATAAGGGCCTCTTCTTCTCGAAGGGATTTTGTAGCAGATTCAGTTACAGCACATTCACACAAGTCAAAAGTTCAGAGGCATCTCCGAGCAGGTGTGAAGGACAGATTGATGGCGTACTGCTGTAAAGTCTTGCAGGGATTGAGCTTAAATATTGGCCACTGTGACTTGTTTTCCCTCATCCGATAAAATAACTCCAATACCTCACGTCTGCTTATTTATTTGGCAAATAGGAGGATAACACAGTCATCCTGCCATTATCAAAAAAGAAAGCCATTCAAGACGGTATGAGAATTTTATTTTTGCGATAACAAGCAGCTTACAGGCCTATATTCCCATTTCCCCTGACATCTAATTAGAGGGAAAACGCTGGTCACAGACGTGTGGGTTTAATTATGAATGGCAGCACTTACCCTGTTATTGTGACTGATCCTGACAGTGAGGCTTGTATCTATTAGACTGCAAATCATGACTGTGTATAATCACAAAGCTTCAAAAACTGGGTGACTGCAGGATGACTACCTTTAGCAATGATAATTAATTATTAGCCTGCATTATTTTATGAAGCACACAGAATACGAAGAGGATGCACTTAACTCTCGGATGCATGTGATCACCATCCCAAATGGCCAAGAGCAATTAACACATTTGAATTGGATACATTTAAACCCAATAATTAGGCTATAAGAAACTACCGAAATGTGTTCAATTATTGCCAGTTTTCCTTACTCCCATGCTTTTCTTAAGAGTTACCAGTCTATTCTCGATCAGAACATCATAAAGAATTTGAGGTGGGAATTTTTGACTTGGACGAGCAATTAACCACCTAGCAACCACCCAGAACAACCTAGCAACCACTCGAGTCTTCTAGGCCCTTTGCAACATATGGTGATTTTTGCACTGGCAAACTCCACTTACATTTTCTTCCAAAAATTAAGAAATGTATTTGAGTCCATAAAGTCAATAAACAGCAGGTAAACTGCAAATAATTGTGTGATAAAGAGAGGGAAAGCTTCTACGTTCTGCTGAACTAAAACGCTACAATGCTGTGTGCTGCTTATGAATGAACTCTGTATTGGTCAATGAAAGTCACATTGAGTTCTTGACTGCCAGCACTGGAGATCAGACACAAATACAGATCTCTTTTCACTTGGACTGCATTAAATCCAGTCTCTTGTACAGACACGGAGCTTTATGCTGTTCAGTTAACCCTGAAAAATAGAAAACTGATGTAGTTAGCTGAAACCAAAGCAGGCTCCGAAATAATTTTTTAATGAACCGCTCACCCAAAAATGAACAAAGATTTAGCTTGTTCTCATAAAAAATATTCACATAATACCATACAAAACAAATCACTCTGAACATTTATGTAAACTACATTGATTGTATAGAAAAATTATAATTGCTATGATGTCAAAACCATGAGTAGATAATATATGACTGTTCATTTTTATGTATCAGTATCTATTAAGTAGCCTAATGAACAATGTTGTTACTCATTTCAAATCTGAAGATGTTATCTAATCCAATTAGTTTCGGTGTAAGAGAGAAACTGAAAAACAACAACTTTCAATTAACGTGAGTTGTTTATGCCACAATCCTGCTGCCTCACTTTTATGGAAAGAATTGGAGAAAACATAGTATACCTGAGCTCTCTCGTCAAACACGCAACTCAAGAAATAACCTGACTAGGATGTGCATTACTGTCATGCCTTTGGCAAGAGCATGCATTTTCTTTACTAACAAACAGCAAACTGAAAAACGACAGAAAGCAACAATAATTAATGGCTGGTGTGGCCTAGATCTGGGTTGGTTGCTGGTTTTGACCTCTGATCATGAAATTACCAATTAACACCACAGCTTTAATGCAATGCAATGTTCTAGTGACACATAATTCACAATGAGCATAAATGAATAAAAAGTACAGTTGCGTAATGTGTATTTTAGATCAATGAGGTTTCACAGAAACTACCCAGAATATCGTAATTGAAACAGAAACCAAGTGACAATTAAAATATCAAGTTCCTTATTGCTGTAGCTGGTTAAGAACAGTGGCACAGCCAGAGTCAACACCCAAATAGCAGGATGGCCACATAATTAATATTTTATATGCTATAAATATACTTCTGGAAAATGTTGACTAAACATGATCAGTTAAAATGATTAGATGAAAAATCTGCCAAGCATTTTATCAGCCTATCAACACAATACTTAGCAAGAAAGATATAATATATATGGATTCTAATTCGCAAAATCACGAAAACGGATGACCTAATATGAAGCAAACAAGACGTGACACTTGAAGCTACAGAGGATGATTTCCATTAGTTGTCAGGCAGCTGAATCTACACACACAGCTTTGTGGGATATGAGCAAGATTTCATGTAAACAATGCAGTGAAAACAGACGGAAAACAGACCACCTGGAACTGCCATCACGGCGTCCACTACATCAAACAGTGAAAGTGTATAAAGTCTATTTATAAAAGGTCAAGCCTTCCAAAGAGGTGCCTACACTGTTTCCAAAGTGTCCAAAACAACTGCAGCACGAACTGGTCGGTGTTCATTAAAAAACTGAATGCAGAAAGCTCACTGTGTATATGTCACTGTCACAGGCTCCAGCGTAAGAGGACACAGAGCAGCAAATCAAATGAACCACACCATCTATCTCCAGCAATACCCAAGAGACCCGCATTAGGAGACCATATAAAGGCAAAGGCACTGGCAGGATCATTAAAACACGATTTCCATAGAGGGAAAGAAGCGCTTAAACCAGACAGCAGAAAGGTCTCAGATATGCTCGTGAGCGCATGCCGTGTTCAAACCTGCTCTGCTCGACTCCAACATCAAGTGTTTTTACTGTGAAATGCCTGCATAGCACAAACATCGGGCATAGAATAAATAGCCTGACCTCTTTTAAGTGAATTTAAGAACATTACATAAACTGAAATAGTATGCTTAAGGTACAATAATTTAAAAACGCTAGTTAAAAACGGAAATCAATAAACAACCAAAGAGAACCTGTAGATGTTAATATAATGTGTAATGCAAGTTAATACAATGATTACAGGGTTTACCTTAAAATCACAACAGTTAAGGGTGTGAATTTATTGGGATAAAATAATTACACTTTGTTTAATCTTAAAAAGACTGTAACATTAGGATGTGTCAAAAATTGTATAATCTCAAACATAACGCAGCCAAATTGATCAGATTTCAACTCTGTAAAAAACAACTACTAGTGTTTACACTCGCATTTTCATCTGCGAGAGAGCAAATAACAATGGAGGAACAAGTCTGGTCCTAAACCCAATCCGTTCAGGACAGACAAGATTATTTCCATCCCTAAAATCATATTGGTCTTGCCAATCACAGCGCATGACACTCCTAAACAAGCGCCGACTTGCTATAATACAGATACAAATAAGGACTGAATATAAAGGAAAATCTCGTGATGAGGAGGATTTAACCTTTGAATACGAGAAACCTCCCATAGTTAATACAAACCTAATCCCAAAATATGAGACCGGTTTTACCTGACAGCAACCCAGCCTGCATAAATTAACTTATCAGTACACATGTAAGCTACAACACTGGAAAAGCAGAAGTTGTTGGGGCTGTGACAGGACAGCCACATAAAACTGCCTGGGTTGTCAAATTAAACCAGCTGTCCAGGGAAACTCACTACACAGGGGACTTCTTCAAATAGCAGAGGGTAGTTGTTAGTCACCGTTCACCGAGTCAGCCTTTTCTTTCAGACAGTTGGGCCTGAACGGCATCTGTGACTTGCACATTCCTACAGTGGCCTTAAAATAAAAGCGTTCAGGCCTCTTTCCAGTCAGCAGAGAAAGCATGAAATCAACACACTAATTACTAATTAGTCGACTGATTTTTAAGGATTCCTGATATATGAATATCTCTAAAAAGAGATGATTACTCACGGAGTAAATAGTTAAAGCAGACAATATTAATCCCTACATTTTCTAATAAAGCTAGGTTAGTACTTTTTTTGGCCATTATACATTATAATATACTTGTTTTCCTCAGGGGAATAGCATATGAGGTTTGAACCTATAAACTTTCAGTTACCAGCCCAGACCAGAATAGACTATTCAACACCAACAGAAAATTACAACATGAACGCATTATGCATTTCTCATCCAGACATTATAAATCAAACCATGACGTCTGGTGTGATGCATATTGCGTGCACCATCTCTAAAACGGTCAGATAACTAAATTAAAGCATCCCATCTGAAGCGTGTGGTCGTCCCAGGACCCGGACAGAGATAACGCATATCTGGCTGGTGATCTGGGCTCGAGTTCAAGCTTGTCCTGTCACCGCATCCAACCAACCCGTGGCTGAAATATGTGTAAGGATCATTTTAACCTAATGTCACAAAGAGGGTTGTTAAGAGCATTTTAAAACGCAGAATTGAAGTTTTACAACTAAAGAATAAATCAACTACCTGAAGAGCCTACAAATTCCTTCCATTACTGCAGCAGCCAAGTCATGAAGAATACATCCAGAGAAAATCTCAGAAAAGCTCTCCTATATATCTAAGGGCTGAGGAGAAGAAATTAACAAAAATGCAATCACATAAACCATAGCATATGCTCAGTCTAGAAGTGCAAAAAGTCACGCTTGCCTGGCCCTTGCAAATATGATCTAGCCGTTGCATTATTGTGTTACATTGGATGCTTATTATTCTCAAGCTCTGCCACATTTGTTTGGTATATACTGTGTGCATCATTCAGGACTTCTGTTTCCAGGGAAGGAATGTTTACAATTCAGGGCATTCAGGGTAGCTGCAAGTCAGGCCACAATATAAACAAACAAACAGTATGTTCATTCACAGCAGAATGTGATGTGGAGCTCCAGTCATTTCCTGCTCAAACCTAAAGACGTAACGAGTTTAAAGTCATATTCTTTAGTTAAGCTGGGTCAGGAGGCCCCTGGTTAAACACACTCAAACAATGCAACTACTCTTCCCATTACACTGTATATGTTCAGTTACCCTGTAGTCACATGATGGGCACTTTCTAATACTTCTTACTAGCACAGTTATTAATTGAGTCCACGCAAGAACAAAAATGTGGAAAATGTATTCATCTGAACGTAGGTAAGTTTGTTCATCAGAACAGATTTGGGGAAAAGTAGCATTGCATCACTTGCTCTGCAATGGATCCTCTGCAGTGAATGGGTGCCGTCAGAAAGAGAGTCCAAACATCTGATAAAAACATCACAATCCACTCCACTCCGGTCCACCGGTTAAGCTGTATGTTTGTAAGAAACAAATCCATCATTGAGGTGTTTTAACTGTTTGCTTCTGGCCAAAATGTGATCCTGTAAATCATAACACTTCCTTCACTGACGCATCATCATCTCTGTTTTCCACCATTCACAACTGTTTCAGACTGTCTTTGCTTATAAACATCGCTTGATCTGTGCACAATTCTCACCTGATTCAGACAAGGGGACTTTTATACTGAAGGAAGCTTTCAGCAACAATTAAAGAGGATAAACATTATAATGACAAATTAGTATCTTAGAAACTTTTGCTCCACAAAAGATAATGGACTGAAGTGGTGTATTACTGTGTTTTCATCAGCTGTTTGGACTGTTCGCTCTGACGGCACCCATTCACTGCAGACCAATTGAAGTAATGTTAAATCTTTTCAAATCTGTCCCCATGTAAAAACATATTGAAAGGCTTGAGGGTGAATTTTTTTTTTTTTTTAATTTAACTATTCTTTTAAGTCAATTAACAAATTTACCACCACACAAGTCAACATCGTATTCCATGGTTGGAAAAGTCCTTTGTATAACACAAAAGGGGGGAGATTTCACATTTCAGATGTCAGCAGTGTTGTTATCCATATAGAGAATGACACTGTATAGCCTGGGGTCTTTTTCTACCTTATTCACACAGCCATAGCCTTTCCTCCAGGGAACCGGTTTGATCAATTACCAAGACACTGAATAGCACAGCATTCAGTGTCAGGACACCTTGCCACAGGCAGAAGTAGATTTTGTTTATTACTTTTCAACTAAAACTTTCGATGACACATGTACTTTTAAATCAAAATGCTTTGTGGCAAGGTTAATTGAGGTTCATTTCAAACCATGCCCCATGCTCAACGTGCTGGTATGATGGCTCAGAATCTAACAGCATGTTGCTACTTGACTTTTCCAGGGCTGTACACACACACACACACACCTATGATTTAGTGCTGCCAAATGTGGCTTAAAGTCATTTGTTGCATGAACTACAGTGAAACATCCTTATTAATGATTACTTTAAAACCCAAACATCTCTTGAACTAAGGTTTGATACCATAATAAGATGATTTAATCAATAAATACAATGATTTACAATGAATTAAAACATAAAATGCGTAGATTTGGTATGGGGTTAACATAAAATGCATTGGTTTAAGATGGCTTAAATGTGAAATGCACTGATTTGATATGGGTTGAACATAAAATGCATCGATTTAATAGGGTTTAAACATGAAATGGATTATTTAAGATGGTCTGGGAATGAAATACACTGTTTAATACGGTTTAAACATGGAATGCATTGATTTTTGGAAACATGTTTTAAAGCATTATACTCACCCCATTCCAAAAACTCAGCAACGTTCTTCTCTCTTCTGAGTGGGGAGTTGATGCATTCATCATAAAGGCAGATGAGAACATCCAGAAGAGATTCCACACTAAAACACTGTCCATTAGACTGGACAGGACCATCCAGAATCAGTTTTTCCAGCTTTTTCAAACGCACTTCTCCAGACATGGTTCAAAACGAGTGTCAGTTCAAAATATGTAGTGTAATGTTATTAAAATAGATGCAAATACGCGAGAACTCTTTGGAGGGGATCTGTGAATAGCTATAAATATAAACCACCCATAATCACAGTAAAATGCAGTCACAAAACTGCAGTAAACTTAAAACGAATTTTAATTTCATACCCAAATAAAACCTCTCACTACATCTTCTCTATTAACCCAGTGACCAACAAACCTCAAAATGACGGGGGAAATGACTATTTAAGCCATTATCCAAAAAGACCACACACTTTTTTTGTAAAACTGTAATTTTCCCTTGCGTTTAGTAAATATTAACTTAAATTTAAGTGCCTTTTCTTTAGCTAAGTTACTCTAGCTAACAAGCTAACAACATTCTCGCGACACAATGCACCTTAACTGGTTTTCTCCCTCATAAATACAAAGAAATCGTGTGTTAACATTAACAAGTACTAGTGTCGAACCATGTCAAGTAAACATACTTTAAAACATTCCCAGTTTGTTCAACTTTAACGGGTTTAAATAACTGATGCTAATGATCAGGCTAATAAAGACGTTCGGCTAGCAAGCTAACAGATTTTTAGCTCATCCTCAAAGGGAATTCTCCTCAAAACAAACAGAAATAACATGACACGCCCCCCAAATGTGACATTTGGGCATTACGTCTGTGGAAAAGATTGATTAAATAGGTTTATGTCCTCAAAAAGTGAGTTTAGCGAAGTTCCCCAAAGGCACCGATTGAGCGTCGCTTAGTTCTCCATAGTCCTTTTCCCATTAATAATTCCTCAAAAGTAAGTCCTGCCCGCGGGATGAAGTCCGTCAGATGATGATGATGATGGGATGAAGAGAAGGAGGAGAAGGATGGTGGTGGTGTGGATGAGGGGTGACGGGGTGATTCTCTCTCATCTGCCCGCCGCCGATGACTGTGTTTAAGGAATGATGAGGAGAAACATGGCGACTAGTCTCTCTCTCTCTCTCTCTCTCTCTCTCTCTCTCTCACGCACACACACACACGCGCGCACACATACACGCGCGCGCGCCTTTCACATACAAATCAAAATAAACATACAAAGGCTACATGTACATAAACATACATACGTGCATTTACAATTTCACATAAACATATTGTACATATACACAGACATGCCTATAAAACATACATAAATACAGATATAGATACACATTCTCTTAGACACTTTAAGGAAATAACATGTACACAAACACACACGCACATATAAACCCTTTCAAAATACACAAAAACAAACATAAAAAACATTGATAAATAAATTAATAAAATAAATATGCTTCCATGACAAAAATGCATATTGTAAATACACTCTATAATAGCTGTTTTATTCAAGCAGGGAATGGAGGAATGGGGGTGGGGTGTTTGGGACAGGGTGGGGTCACATGTGTTTCATTATTATAGGTTTATTTTATAAGTATGCTTATATATGTATATCATTTAATGCAGTTAATTTGAATCCAACTTACTGTATATGTTTTTAGCTTTTTATTCTAGAACAATATGGTCACTCAGTTAATCTTTACCTTCATTTTATTTATTTTTACTTACAACTATACATATAGAAAAAACGTATGTGTATTTTAAATTTCAGTACATTTAGATATGTTTGCCAGTTTATTATGAAATGTAAAATACAGAAAAGTTGCTTTCACTGTATAGTGTCTGTGAACTTCCAAATAGCCTATATTTAATCAAATTCAATTCAAATGGATTAAATTCCTACGTTATTATGCTATAAAGGCGCTATAATAAAGTGACGCTGCTGTCTCTATATAAAGCACATAAAAAATATGCCGTACTGCGTCTCGGTTAATTTCACAAATGCCAGAACTCCCCTTTAGGGGTGAAAAAATCCTGTTCAGACTTTCAGAAGTTTCCTGTGAAGACCTGGTGAAGCAGCGTCACCTACTGGTCATTTCAGTGATTCATTAAACTCATGAAAATAAGAGAACCAGTGAAAGAACAGAATGTGATGCAGAGTAGACTAGTATGGTATTTTGATGCAAAGAAAGCCAAAGCAGACTGTGTATTAACAGCTGGCTGAACAGCTTAATTTCATTTCTATTAGTGTTGATAGTGGATCAAATAAAGCCCTCCATCATAGCAGTAAACACTGATGTGTGTAGCTGGGCTGGTTTCAATGAACAGCTTCTATAACGCTCATCATTAACACCTTTTGTGTTTATTGGGGCTCTTGATTAAAAGGGCTAAAATACAGGACAGTGTTATTGTTGGTTTAATCCTTCTGATCCCTTTTCATATGCAATTAGAAAATGAGAAATACCACTTTCAGTCTAGATCATCTAATTAATTGATGTGCTAGAATCTGCAGCATGAAGAATCAAAGAAAGTCAGTTGTAACACCCCACCCTCCAAAACAACCGTCTATAGCTAGAAATAATAGTTTGGCTTAATGAGTCATTGAGAGTCTCAGGCCTAAGATCTTTTGTTAAGATGGTGTGTATTCAAAACATTAAGGCCAATGCAATTTTAACTGGACTGTCTCATGAAATATCTTACAATGACAGAAAGCCTACACTTTACCACTAAAAACACACAACGTACTGAAATTAAGTATTCTTAAATTAAGTATGATTTACTAATATTTTATATAAAAAAAATTTTGATTGTGGTATACTAAATAACTAAATAAAACCTAAATAAATATAATAAATAATAACAATAATAAATAAATAAATAAAAATTCAAATGCACTTTATTTTCATGACGAACTAGAAGTTTTAAAAAAATTTGCAAAAACATTAGAACTACATTTATTAAAATACAATTAAGGCATTAAACGCATGAATATTTGTTAACATAAGCTTTTTTCTTTCTGTCTTTATTTATTTGTTAAATGTCAGAATGCCACTGTCTTTAATCAAGGAAACTTTTAAGGTGCAACTGAAAGATTTGACAGAGATAAAAACACACATATTTAGCACGTCAGCTTATAGGACAGCAGTTACGATTAAATAACTGTATTAGTTGCATTATAAGTAAATAAAAGCTTTCTTCACAAAAACATTAATTTATGTTTTAGAAATATATAAAAAATAACTTTAAATGGTAAATGCGATCATAAATAATGTATTTATTTAGCAGTTAAATTTAGTTTTTTTTTTTTACATTGTAATATTATATATGTACAGTATTATTGTTTTTTTAAGGGGGTTGGGTTGAAAATATAAAGGTTTCAAATTCTATATGAATTTTAGTTCTTAAATTAATGCTAGAGAAAAACGTGGCTTATCTATAGTACTGTTGACTTCATTTGGAATAATAATAGGCATGTTGATTCGTAAACATTGAATTTGACTTGTCTTGCCCATCCTGACAAACAGCGTCAGATAATAACACGATTACCATGAAAACGTGGCTGTGTAGCAAGTAAATTTGCTTAGCTGTCTGACGTGACGTGATCCGTCATCAGCCGTTCCTGTGCCGTCATTGTCTGACATCCCAGGACAACCCGAGGCCCAATACACAATACACAGACTGGGGTAACTTTAGTCCCATGTTGGCAGGACAGAAGAGGTCTGAGCAGTCCTGCAATAGTAACAGATAATCACCCCCTTGAGAAACTCCCTCCAATCCACATCCCTGAACACACTCCTGGATTTACTGCCTCTGTTTGTAGAATAATGACAGCAGGGGTGGCCATTTCTCAATACACTTTCCTCTCGCCTCTGCCCTGCCAAATACACTGCTGCTTTTACCAAAGATGGTTACAGCTGGAAAGCAGAAGGAAATATAGGCAGAAAAAATGTACATGAACGCAATAAATATGTGTAAAAAAAAGTGTACCATACACTAATTACATTTACAAAATTAAAAAAATTGTATTAGATGCAGAATATACAATATTTATTCACAAAAACAATTTCATTAATGCTTTAGAAATAATTCAATATAATTTTACAACATAAAATAGTTATACTTAGGAAGAAAAATTATTTTCACAAACATAAATCAATTTATGATGCACAAATAATAAATTAATGAAATAAAAAATATATAATAAATACTGAAAAAATGCTTTGGAATAGATTAACCTGGTAAAAAAAGGAATATACATGAACGGAGTGTAAATACATAAATTGAGTATGTATGTGTGTGTGTATATATTTTATACACACACACACACACACACACACACACACACAAAATATACAAAATATATAAATACTAATTAGATGTAAACTTGACCTATACTTATTAAAAACAAATATTTTCACAAAGAAACAATAATTTGCTTTATATATATATACTATAAATCATGAAAAATATATTAAATATATATAAATATTAATTATACAATGAACTTAGGATACATTTGAAAAACTAAAGTCATGAGCAACAATAGGTGGTCTAAATGGGACACGGCTTTGAAGGGTATCTTTTTTAGGTTGTCTCCCCTTTGTTAGAGGTGTGAAGAGCCAGACGGGGGAAGGGGGGAGGGAGAGGGCGACTGTATATAAACCCTGAGACACTCAGAGATTCAGTCATTCAATCAGGAGAGAGACACTGGCATCACTACATCAAGCATGGCTCTGCTCATCCAGCTGTTCATCTGCGCCACAATGATCTCATTCACTCAGGGATTCCACCATGAGGATATGAAGCAGGCCCTGCTGCAAAAACTCGGACTAAACGAACTCCCCAGGATTCAGAAGAGAGATTTGGAAAATCTAGTCATCCCAGCTCACATCAAGAACAAATATCTGTCCATGCTGAAACTCCATCACAAGCGCAGGAGGAGATCTCTGCCAAGCCTGGCGGGAATTCTTAGAGGAATCCATGGGAATGCAGGTGGGTTACATTTGCAATATGACAGAACTTTAAAAACTTTTCATTTGTGTACATTGTCCTCCACATTTCAATATTAGTTCATGAATTTAGTATATTAAACTAAGAATGAGCAGTAATAAATACATGAAATAACCAAACCATATTACTAAGTATATTTAAAAATGTGTAAAAAAATAAAAATTAAAATAGTTGCATAATAAATGCAATATTTTCTGCTTAAAAAAATTATGCATGCTTTAGAAATCATAAATGAATAAAAATGCAATTACAAATAATGTAAACGTTTGAAATAGATTAAACTGATAAATTAAAGCATAGATAGATAAAGTGCACTTGCAAAATAAAATTAACTTGTTTGTGCACAAAGTTCTATATTTTAATATTATATTAGTATATTTGGTATCATGCAATAAGGAATGCAACAAACAACTGGACCATAAACTAATAACATTTACAAATTATATATATATATATAATTAATAATTTTTTAATGTACAAATAGATTTTTGTTAAAAATGCTAAAAATGTATTAATGTCAAAATGAACACTAACCAAAGTTAATAATGTGCTAATTACTGAGTTGATATTAACTTTTGCAACTAATTACTGTTAAAGTACTCACTGAGTTCCTTCTACCATTAAATTATTTAATTAATTCTGTTTTTGACAGATATAACAGGAGAAATCAAGTACTCTGACACGACCCGTCAGCGTCTTGTGTTCGACATGGAGTCCAGATTGCAAGAAAACACTGAGGTCACTATGGCCGAACTGAAACTTTTTCAAACAGCTGCACAGAATCCATCCAAACCTGAGCGAAGGCACCACAGACCCATTAACAACGCCAGAGTGAGCATCTACTGGGTGGAAGTGCTGGAAAATGGCTCCAACAGAACATCACTCATAGACTCAAGGTATGACACATGTACAAATACAATAAATGCTCAGATAATAACAGTACTTGATTCTATAATGCATGAATAGGAACTTATGTGTCCATATTCATTATTTTAATAGACTGGTTCCCATCCATGAGTCTGGCTGGAGGAGCTTTGACGTGACTCAGGCCATTCATTACTGGTCTAAATCCCAAAAGAAAGCGCCTCTGCATCTGGAAGTGTGGACTGAAGGAGAGAGACCTGGTAGCTATGCAGCTGAGATGGCCAAAAGAGTGCGCTTTGCCACACAGGACCCGAAAGAAAACACCCTGGAGAAAGATATGGGTGCGCCTGAGCTTGTGTTTTACACACTAAACCTGGATGAATATGGGTGAGCATTGTTATTAAACCGCAGCTTATTTATTTTACATGACTTGCATTGAACTTTTCACCTGTCAGTCAAATATTCCTCAACTAAATCCTTTGGTTTTCATGTCAACAGATCTCAGGGGAACTGTAACTCCAGCCCAAACAGCAGCAAGTGTTGCCGGGAGGAGCATTTCATTAATTTCCGTGAGCTGACCTGGACTCAGTACTGGATCATCGAGCCAGCCGGGTACCAGGCCTTCAGATGTGCTGGAGGATGCAAACAGCCCAAACGTGGTTACTATGGATATGGGCAGAGGACCTGTGCTGTGATGGAGAGCGCGCCACTACCCATGATGTATCTGGTGAAAAAGGGAGATCACACTGAGATCGAGGTGGCAGAGTTCCCTAATATGATTGTTGAGAAGTGTGGCTGCTCCATGGACAAAATCCCTCCAGCCTGAGACTGTCTCGTAGTTTGCTCTCAAACGAGAGGTGATGTTGTGATTCAAATGAAACGTCTCAAAGTTATTGAACTGCAATTCACGTGTTGCTAATCCCCACTGAGCACTTGAAAGTCCAATTATTTATGAATTATTCCTTTATGTAAAAATTGCCTGTTGTTTGATGTTTTCCGATGAATAAAATAAGTAATTTCATACTCATGAGTCTTGCTTTATGAGTCAAACTAGTCATATGTTCTTACGTAGTTATATATAGAAGTCTCCCTCTGATTCTAAGTGTGTCATTTGCAGTTTTAAGATGTAGCTGTGAACTCATGTGGTCAAATGAGCTCTCTGTAGAAGTGAAACACACTATTGTTAGGCTTCAAAAACAAAACGAGAGAAAAAAGAGAGAAAAAAGAATGCACTGGTGAGCTCAGCAACATAAAAAAGGCCAGTGGTCTCATTTACATTTATAAAACACTCTGCAGGTTTTATTCTAAAGCTGTACAATAAGTCATTCCCTTAGGTAAGGGGAAATCAAGCCTTAAGTCTCATTCTTAAGGTGCTTTAAGCAACCAGACACAGTCTTTTTCTGTTCACACGGTGTAAGTTTTCCAAAAATGCAGTTATGAGTGCTGTGAGTTAAATATCCACAGACTCATCCAGTGTTTTTTAATGAATCCCTATTCTAAAATCCCGCTGTTTGTTCGTAAAAGATTCCTTGTAGGAGGATGTAGTTTGACAGTTATGTGATGGACAGTGCCTTCTTAACTTACATCCACTCTGAGCGAGCTGTAGTCAGCCATTGAGTCAACTCCGGTGAAGAGGATGACAAGAACGTCTCCATTTAAGCATTTGAGGCGTTTTGTTGTGAGATGGTGTAATGAAAAATACGTAAATATATATTTATTATTATTGACTGTTTATTGAATAAACAACTGATCACCTATTTTAATAACAAATTAATCTATTTTTTTCTTAAATGAACATTGCGGTTACAATGCAGGACAAAAAAATTACATTTAATCACAGACACAGTCACAATAAGAAAATAAGCACAATAAGTTTGTGCTCACTTTTTCCATTTTTTAAAAAACATTAAGGAAACAAAAATGAGAAGAAATCTTCTGAATAGAACAAAATTACAAAACCATTAAAAATGTAGTAAGATAAATGTTTCATTTTCTTCTAGAAAACAATTATCTCTAAACAACAACCAAACTAGAAATTCTTAAAACCCAGCATATATGCTCAACCGTCACCATACATGTGCTGCTACTGTAGTCAATACATACTTGTGATGAAAGAGTATACTGAGTATCTCATAATTGTTTATATATTTGTGTTTGGTATATGAGGTCTTATTTCTTCCAATTGATTTTCCAGTTCATTTAGAATCTTGTTTAGCTCTTCAACAGTTGCTCTTATTTTATTCACAAATCTCATGATCTCAGACTGCAGCTCTGTCTCATTACTGTTTGGTTGTGTGTCACTGCTTTCAGATTCTGTATTGGTTGATTCCTGTTGAGCCGCTAATAAAGCATAATCTTTGCGGAGTTTGTGAATTTCTCTGGAGTCAAGGGCAACAAAGAAGACATCGACAGCTACAAAAAGTCCAGACAAAACCCCTGTAGCTGCTTCAGCCACACGCACAGCTCTTGCGGTCTGAGCTGCGATTTTACCAACACTTGCCACTTCAGCCACACGCACAAGCTCCGAAATCCCTCCCAGTCCTCGCCCCAGTCGAGCTCCAGCATTTACCCACCCATCTGCCCCAAACTGTTCGCTGGAACCTGATTGATTGCGGTTAGATATCTCTCTTTGAATCATATTCACTGCTATTTGGATGTTTTGCACAGAGCAGCTTGTGGAAGTAATTTTTTCTTGTAGCTCCATAATGAGCATTTTGATCTTTTGACGGTTTGAACTCTGGTTAACCATCTTTGTTACATTGCTGACACCAGCTGTAACTCCACCAGCTACTGCCACACCGATTCCCACTCCTGTTACTATCAGAGAGGCTCCGAAAGTGAAAGGAGTGAGAATTAATCCCACTATAGAGGTTATTCCTCCAGCCAATCCTATTACTCCCCCTGTGAGACTGCCTACAGTTGTGCCGTAGTGGACTGACTCCAAACCATCAGCCAGCTCCTCCAGTACCTTCAGACTGGCTGTTGTATCAGTCATATTAGGTGTCTCACTGTCTTTAGAATTCCTACGCACATTAAGCTGTGTAATAGTTTGTGTGCTCTGCAAAAATCAAGTTCAATTAAGTTAAAATCTTTGTGTGACAGTTCAATGTTTTGTTAAATGTCATTAACTCTGAAATATAGTTATTTTATGACTTTAGGGAAGTACAATAAGCTTAAATAACTCACCTTTTCATAAAGGTGTTGAATGATAAAAGGCCTCGTCAAGATGTCACTGACAGATGGGCGTTTCACTGGATCTTTCTGAAGTGTGTCTTTTATCAGCTGACGAAGATCCTCAGAGAAGGTTCTAGGAACATCTTCATAGGAACTTCTTAGTATCTTTGGAATAATAACTGTGTTTTTTCCTGCAAACTAAAGACAGGCAAAATATCAATCAATGAGTTTGTAAGTAGTTTGCCCCAAGAAAGAAGAAGAAGAAAAAAAACAGCTCAGTGTCAGTTCATGTTGAAGAAATGTGTTTTTATTGATCAATTTTTTCAAGTTGCCCAAAAAAACACGTCATGTGAGAATAAAACTTTTTTGTGATATTTGGGAGGTTTTGTGAAATTGACATTTTCATTAGGCGTAATTTCACTTTGCGCAGTTTGCAGGATAAAGGAAATGCTGATTGCATTGTATCCCCCTTGAAGCACAGCATATTGCAGCCAAAAGCATGTTGCCAAATAGTACTGCACATTGCCAACTAAACAACTTAAAGCAACATGAATAACCACAGCAACATGTTTTTTTGCCAATGTTGCCAATAATCCAAAAGCTGGATGTGGCAAGGAAGGGTGGTTTCATGATATCCTTGATGGAGATAAATATCCCATCTGAACTTGTTCTTGTCCATGTAACTCGTGTGATGTGATGTGTGAAGTAATGCTATTCCTGTAGATGGGGATCAGCTGAGAGTCATCTGACCTGCCAGAACTAATGCTATTTTTTTTATTTCTTTAAAAAAAAAATTTCAATCAAATGAAAGCTCTGTCATCATGCTCACTTCTGTATAGAAGTGAAAAGGAACAGGATCTGTCATGCTATGAAAGTTATCTATAAACACTTTGGTTCTTATATGGATACCATATCAGCAAACCATATTTAAATGAGCAAAATTTGGAAGCTACTGAATGGCTGCAGAGGATTTGGACAATCCTGTAATATTAAAATAGTATAATCAGCTACCTACTTTCATTTTTTTTCTAGGAATTCCACTTCCCATTCTTTATAAAAAACAACTTTTTTTCTGACACCTTAAAAAAACCAACTGAAACTTGAAACTGAATTGGAATACAATAATGAGTGAAGATGAACATGTATAATAACCTGTAACTGAATGTACTGACTGACTGAATATCATTGCATCTCTAGCTGAGAGGATGATTTCCTTAATGAGAATAACCTATCTATCTTAAAACAATAAATAAAATACACATTTATTTTGTATTAAAGCAAAACATCATTCTAAATATGCTCAATATTTAATAGAAGAAAAATCTTACAGCACTCTTCAGCATGCACATCTCATAGATGATACAGCCCAGACACCAGATTTCTCTGTAAAAAAAGAGAGAGAGGATTATAAAGATTAGAGTTTCAGTATTTAGCTATTAAAACTGTTTAGTCCTAATAAAAATAACAAACATATTATGTTTATTACGATTTCTCATTATAAGGTTCGCCACTCAAAATCTCAGGTGCAACGTATGATAAATCTTCAGTTTCGGCTGTTTGTTTAGGAGTGGACCTGAGAGAGACAGAAAGAGAAATACATATCACTGTGTTTTTTCTGTAGTACATATCTTGAATTGTTCATTTCAAGTCCTGTTTTGAATTAAATAAGCGCATACAGTACCATTCATTAATCTGTTCAAACTCTCCAAGGCGAATGGTTCCACATGCAGTGAAAAATATGCTCTGCCACAAGAAAACATACATTTAAGAAGATACAGTTGAAATAATTTAAGATAATAAAAGGAGTGACACTACAAGCAGCAGAATACACATCCAACATACACTTTCAGAATGTTTCTCATTTTGCACTTTTTTGATTATTTGAGTCTTTAGATTTTCAAACTCAATATAACATTTCAGAATGTCTAATTAAAAAAATAAAGTATAGTATAGTATATTATTGTTGTTGTTGTTTCCCGAGTCACCTAGGATTGTCTTGCCTTTATGTATTATTATGATTCATTTGCACTTGCGGTAATGGTCATCAGAAAAACCCTGAACTACATTTTTTTTTTTAGCCCAACAAGGTTAGATCGGCAGAATAATGTAAAAATAAAATATGTATAAAAATTATCAAAAGGTTGTAAAACATTATCAAATTGCAAAATCTATTTATTTATAATTATATTGAATTGAAATACAAAAAAATAAAAGTAAAATGAAATAAAATAAAATAAAATAAAAAAGTAATATAATAGAAAAACCTTACATTATAAGTGATGTAATCATTTGTGTATGATGTGAGGAGATGTACTGGAGGCAAACAATGACGTGTTTGTCTGTACTGTTTGGTTGTGTTTTTCTCTGTGTACGTGAATGTGTATTTTAGATTTTTTTGTTAATGTGGGTTTTCAATCTCCCTTGTTTTCTCTCTAGTTTTCTCTCTGATAACCTAGGCCCAGGAGTCTGAGATTGGAGTGAGACTCGTGATTCCCATCTAGAAACCAAACTGAGGTGTTGAGGTTTTTCCAATCACATGATCATATGTTCACACCTCCCACTCCAAAAGGAGGTTATCTAAAAAAAAAAAAAAAAAAAGAAAAGAAAAATAACAAAATAATAAAAGACAACCAAACAAACTTTTCAATATAACACTACATAACTTTTGAAGAAAAGTTCTCGAATTTGTACAAGATGTTCAGACCAAGAAGAACTGTACAAAACAATATCATCCAGGTACGCTTCACATCCAGTCATCCCAGACAACACTTGACTGACTAACCGCTGAAATGTCGCTGAAGCGTTTCAAACTCGAAAGGTATACTGTAACTCTGGTACTGGTATACTGGTAACTCCAACTATCAGGTGTAACAAAAGCAGATAGTTCCTTAGCGCATCATCAATTCTAGGTAGAGAATCAGGTTTCGTAAAAGAGTTTAGCTTCCTGTAATCAGTATAAAATCAGTAAGAGCTGTCAGGTTTATTCACTAGAATACAAGGAGAGCTCCAAGAACTAAAACTTGGTTCTGCTAAATTATAAGTAAATATTTACCTCTTTTTGAAGTAACTTCCTTTTTATAGGATTTACTCAATATAGATGTTGTTTAACAGGTTGAGCCATACTGACATCAATGTCATGTTCAATGATATTAGTTTGGGTAGGAACATCAGAAAAAAGAGAGGAGAATGAACTTATCAAGTTAATTATATCAGTTCACACAAATGAGACAAATAATCAGGCAATTTTGCAAGAACTTCAGAATTGTTAAGTCGCCCTTCCACTACATTACGAGAAGGACCATTTTTCCCCTCAAGAACACCAGACATCTCTGACTGATGTTTCAGAGATGCTTGGATCTACCATGTCATCAGCTACAACATTAACAGGCAGAGACGGTATAGAAGTGACATAAGCCTTCAATAAATTGACATGACAAACCTGTACTTTCTTTTGACGATCAGACCTAGCCTGGAATAGACTACTCACTACAGATAAAAAAGCAAGAACTTGATCGCCTACCTGAAAACTTCTGGACTCAGCCTTATGATCAAACAACCTAGGGCAATAGCTCTGGCTTTAAAAAGTCGATACCGAAAACTACTCGCATAGTCTAGGACATTCTCAGATGGATCAGAGATTTTCCATTCATCTGCCAAAACAGCAATAGGGCCTCTGACGGTGTGTCTGAATACTAACTCGTTAGGACTGAACCCTGCGCTGTCTTGCACAACCTCACGAACAGCATCCAAGGAAGTCCATCCTTCCAGTCACTATCAAGTTCAACACAGTACGACCTTAAAAGCAATTTAAGAGTCCTCCTTAGCTCTGAGGATGGTAAGCGCTTGAGATGTTATGTTTAACCTTGAGTTGCTGTATGACCTTTGAAAACTCTCGAGACATAAAATTTGAGCCCTGATCAGATTGAATGGTTTTTGGAATACCAAAAACAGTAATGAAACCCGCCTTTAAAACTGATTTAGTGGTGATCGAGCCTTTGATCGAGGTAAAGGACCAACACAGTTGACAATCAAATGTTCAAACGGAGTGGCAACTACAGGAATAGGCTGTAAAGGGGCCAATGGAACCTTTTGATTTGGTTTTCCAGTCATTTGACAAATGTGGCAAGATCATATAAAATTCATATCTCTCTTGATTCTAGGCCAATAAAACTTCCTTAGAATTCTATCATACGTCTTCCGAACCCCCATATGACCAACAAGGCCCTGGTGTGCTAGTTGTAAAACAGCCTGACAAAACACTAGAGGAACTACAATTTGGACTCTAGGATCAAGTGAAGAATCAGAATTCATAGGTTGTTGTCTACAAAGCAATCCATCTAGGAAATAGTAGAAGTGAGACTTCTGAGAAAGTGAGAAAGTTTTATTTTCTCGCACAGCAGCGGCTAAGGAATAAAATTCTTTGTCTGCGTGCTGTGCATTGATTAACTCCGCTCGAGTCACACTATAAAGTGGAGACAAAGAACAAATATTAGTTAGGTCATCACTTATGAATGATCTTTCAGACATGGAATCAGGCTTATCAATCTGGTCATCAACACAGGATAACTTATGCATTGAAGTCTCATCTTTTCCTGCAGTGTACACAGTATCAGGCTCTGATTGAGAATTTATAGATGAAATAAAAGTTTCACTAAGAACATCCATTGTGTACCATCAATCAGCTGGATCCAGCACTCAGCGAACTATCTATGTTTTGTGTGTGTTATCTTGGACTCATTCCCACAAACTCATGTCTCCACCCCGCTCATCAGTTGTTATGGTATTTCATTGTTGTATCCTTGTCTGTTGTCATGACCACTGATGTAACTCCACCTACTGACCTAGTTTCCCTCATGCATTTAAGTTCCGGTTCATGTGTTTGCCATTCGCTTATCATTGTGAGTGTACGGTTTTGTCCTACCCCATTGTAAGCGTTTTTCCTGTGTCTCTGTCATCCGTGTTGGATTTACTGTTATCGACCTTTGTTACAGACTGTTGACCTTGTCTTCGCTTTTGTCTTTATTACCAGTTTACTGTTGCTGACATCGCCTGTACGACTCTGAGCGTGGATTTAAATAAAGCCTTGCGAATGGATCCGCATGTTTCCCGTCTCTTCCCTGATACCCAGCGTGACACATTTTATCTTGCACCTCCCTCTTGGCCATTGCTCGAGTTACGGCACAAGCTGGAAATAAGTTAGGACAGTCAGAAGACCTACTCGATTGCTCTATAATGGGAGCAATTATAGGTGAAATGCCACCATCCGGCTTCTCCCAAACATCACCTCCAGTCAAGTCATTACCAAGTATAAATGTAACACCAGGAATAGGATGCACTGCACAAATTCCCACAACCACATCACCAGTCACAAGTTTAGAATTAAGATGAATACGGTCTAAAGGAACTTCCATATAGCCCATTTCAAGCTCTTTAACCAGCACATGAGATCCAATGGCAGTGCTTTCGGACAAAGGCAAAAGACCCTCAATCAAAAATGACTGCCCAGCCCCAGTATTTCTGGGGCCCGTACAGGCACCCTGTCATCACAGCCAGGTAAAGAAACACTCCCATCAGTGAGAAATGGCCCAAAGTCAAAAGACTAAAATTCACAGATGAGGTAGAAATTAACCCAACAGATTTATTAGCTTTTTCTTCCTTTTTAAGAACACCACAATCTTATATTTTATGTCCTTGCTTCCTACAATAGAAGCAAATAATTTCTCATTTTGTATGTGTAAATGAAGCACTGTTAACAGAATATTTTGACATGCAACCATCTTTTTATTTTTTCTGAAACACTCAGCTTTGATCGACTCAATTGATGAGTGAGAACAAAATAATCTGCCATCAGAGCAGAATCAGCTAATTTAGTCATTTTATGTTCATTAAGATACATAGCAACAGCATTTGGAACACAAACTCCTCTAAAAGAATAAGCTTCCTAAGCTGTTCCTTAGTGGTAATTTCTACAGAAGAACACCAACGATCAAAAAAATTCTCTTTTTCTCGAGCTAACTCAAGATAAGTACACTTCTCAGACTTAGAATGAGTCCTAAATTTCTGGTGGTATGCCTCCGATGTCAATTCATAAGCATGTAAAATAGCAGGCTTCACGATCTCATAATCAGCGCTTTGTTCAATAGGCAACACAGAATACACCTCTTGTGCTCTCCCTACAGAACTGCTCAGCAATCCGCAAAAGCACTTCTTTCATGCACCTCTCCAATAATATATCAGAAGGAAATGCAAAAAAAATCCTCGAGTACTGAGGACGACGACATACCTGCTTGGAGAGATAACAGAACAAACACACAACAACGCAAGACAAAAAATACAAATCCCATAAGGCCAGAGATCATCACACAAATACGCTCCAAGTAGAAAACCTCACTATTACAAGATAAATAAAGACTTATCACAAGTCATTTGTCAAATTATCTTGTTATTTAGTAGGCATCAAAAACCATACATGAGGAAAAACACCTTTTAAGAATAAATATGAGAGACTCCAGCACCTACAAACAAAACTAACTAAACCTACCTAGTCTTCAAAGGTGTACCGGACTCGGGGTGTCGCTTAAACGCTGAACTCGAAGACAATTGGCAGTTCAAACCAAAAGCCTGAAGTGTACCCCCGTCAGAGATTTACAACCCCCGCCCAGGATAACTTTTAAAACTAACAAAGGAAAAATAACAAACTAAAATAACAAACAATGCCTTTTATAAATCCTGGATTATAAATCCAGCTGAGGACAGTCTGACTACTGAAGTCCACTCATTTCCACAGGTAGACACAAAACATCTCTATGCATTTACTTACACATGTAGAAATCCAGGACGAGCGCCCAATTTTATGTTACGACCTGCTTGCTTGAGGTTGCAACATAAAAGAGAAATCAAACCAAAATATATAACCAATACAAATTTATTTATTAAATTGTACAAAAAAAAAAAACAAAGATGAAAAGAAACATAAATCTAGAGATAAAATATTTCAAGCAAAGCGTATTCTACATGTTATTTAAAATAAAATGCACAGGGCAAAACCCAGAATTAAAGAATCAACAAAAGGTTACATGTTACAAAAAGAAACACTCGTGAGACTCCCTCTCACAGAGCCTACCTTAGTGCACACACACACACACACACGTTAATATATATGCTACCAATTAGCAGTTAACATAGGCTAGACCAATTAGAATCAACCACACTCTTCTCACTGTTCTGAGTGAACAGTAATTTCTGGAGTGACTTGGAGATATCAATGACAGAGAAAGTTAAATCGAGGGAGGGAAAGTGAAAGTCAAACGATTCCAGATGAACAAAGATGGAAGCAGAGTTTATAGTTAATAAGTAATGCTACAGATTGAGGAGGAAATGGTACCAGAGTGGGTTAATATTGGGTATATAATTGTGCAAGCCAAAAAAAGCAAGATGTGCGAGATGTGGAGGCAAACATGATAATGGGGGATGTGAGGAAGGTGCTGAGGTATAGTACTGCGACTGTGGGGGTGCATACAATGATGTATTTAATGGATGCGCAGAAAGGAGGAATACGGTAGAGGTACAGAAAGAGAAGGATACAAGCAATTTTTTTTGTACGTGGAAGCAGTGAAATTAGTGGAAAGGAGTAAACTGTGAAAAAAATAATTCAGCCAATTTAAAATTTTAAGGTGACCATTTTAAGGCAATTTAGTTTTCTTGTGTTCTTGTTTTGTTTTCTTGTACAAACGCCCACTTAAAATGGCTGTGCCCTCAAATAGTGCCCTGTTTGATTGTATATGGGATGATTTTGGATGCAGCCCATGTTACCTCTGAGTCTGTGAATCTCACAAAAGAGTTAAATGCTAAAACAGTGAAACTTTAAGGTAATTTTCTCCCTGTGTACCTCTCTTGTTATAGAAGTCAAGTTGTTTTTCAGTTGATGTTAAGAATAGTCTCCAGAGTAGTGCTAACAACATTAGTGCATATGTTATTGTTTGTGCGTATGAAGGAGAGAGCGGGAGAGATAGACTATGTGTTTGCCATACATAATAAAATGTAATTTTGTGGCAAAACATGGAAATAAGCTGTCATTATTGTCATATTGATTGCTATTAATTTGTTTGACCAGTGTCGTTGTGGATTTTGGTTATTTTGCTTTTGGCTAAGTGATATGTAGCTGTGATGCCTTCAAAGAGCTGCCTGGAAATATGTTCACCTTGCAGTTCCCTGAAATTAATTTCACACCTTAAATGTTCATTAGCCAATCAGATTCAAGCATTCAATGGCCCTGTAATATAATTTACTGTAACGTCACTGGATCATGAGACGAGTCAAAATACAATAGAAATAGAACCCGTTAAGAACCTATAAGACTTTACGATATATAAGTAAAACTCCAATTGGTATTCTGTTTAGAATGTATTATTTCAACATGAATGTACTTTGTAAATTAAGTACATAATTTAGTTAGAGGGTCACATCACCAGACAGCTATCATCCCACTTTTAAAATGAAATGACTGCTACACCCTGTGGTTGCTATAATTACTGGATGGGCAAGACAATTCATCGGTTCTGAAGTGGCATGTGTATAATATTATACAAGGTATCTGAATAAATTTTGTAAAACTTTTATCATTGCTTAATACCTGTCTCAGTCACAACAAATCTGTGTATTAGGTACATGATGCACTTGTTGGTCTGATTTTTGAGGTGGCATAGTCAAAAATTAAGTGCCAAAATTGGCAGTAGTTCTAATCCTTGGGATAGGAGGGCCATGTAAACGTGTTATATTTGATCTTGTTTTCTGCTACTCTCATTCTAAGAAGTCTATAGAAATCACAAGATAAGAACAAAGCAAGTTAAGGTCTTATTAGTTAGATGCATAAACATCCATTTTGTTATTAAATATTTTTTTATCCATTAAAAAATATTAAATATTACACAAAACATTAAAAAAATAAACAAATAAACCTATGTGCAAATTTATTGTTCAGCGAAATGTTATGCATCAATTGCACATGAACTGAGTATCATTTGTACCTTTGGCTGTAGATTTGTATGTAAAATCTGTTGATCATGCAGGTGCTTTAATGCCATGCAGAGCTTCACAGTCCAGTCCAGAACCTGTAAATAGATTAAATGTGAAAGCATTTTGTAATTTGTAGAGAAAGGTGACATCGTAAAAATTTCAGTATATATATTCTTAACTTGACAGACCATCTTATACTGTATTTTAGCTAATTACCTAATTACTGTCATGACTACATCGCTCTCTCACCACTGACTTTAATCACACCTGATTAACACATGATAACTCATCAAGAACTGTACTTATTCCCAGCACACTCTATCTCTCAGTTACCTGTTCGTTCCATTGTTGGCTTTTTACTCCCACTGTTTGGTTTCCTTGTGTTCTCATGTTCTGCAAAGAAAAGACTTATATGACTTCAGCATTGTACTCAACAAAATAAGTTCCTGAAATTGTTTGTATCAGATACCTCTTTGAATGTAAAAATCAAAATATTTTTTTTCTAAAACAAAAATAGCAACAAATACCAAAAAAAAAAAGGATTTTATTTCACCATTTATGAGATGTCTGGAAGCAGACTCTACACCGGAGGTAAGCAAAAGGAGACGCTGTTTATTTTCACAGCAATGGATGAAGACAGTATGAGAGGCGAGTACCCATTCGCGGTTCTAGACGGGGGCCAGGGTGGGCCAGGGCCCCTGTAGAAATGCTCTTGGCCCCTGTTATGGCCCCTG
>JAUMHP010000072.1:1741019-1756209 GCA_032361065.1 Enteromius trimaculatus | reverse complement strand
ATACTATATAGTTCGTGCTAAAGTGTCATGGACGATATGAGTACATTTTCAGGTACATCTAACTACAGCACTTTTGTGTCAAGTCACTTACATGACATTGACAATATATTATATATTTGAAAGTAATTTAAAAAATTTCAAACCTTTCTGTTACTGTTAACATTAAAAAGCAATAGTTATTCATTCAAAAAGGACATTACTGAGATACTGCAATAACACAGTGTGCAAATGATGCAATCTAACATAAGACATTTTGTGAAGAAAAAGTTAAATTGATTTTGAAACCATAAAAATGCATTCATTATGGCGGCACAATTGGGAAAATAAGATTATAACTTGAATATATTATCTCTGTTTCACTTCATGGAAGTGGGCCACGGGATGAAAACATTACGTTGTCTTTTCCCTCTCTAAATTTTCATTGGTTACTGACCACAGACAATAGTCAAAATCTGTCACTTTACAATGATTATACATAGGGGATCTAAATTTGGCACATACATCTCAAGTACAAACATAAAAGGAGGTGGGGAAATCAAGGAAAAAAATAAACAAAGCCTACAGTCTAACATTCATCTTTAGTAATTTAACTTCATATTTAAATCACACCATTATATGCTAATTAAATACATGGAAAAATCATTGAAAGTGAATTCATAAATAAAATAATATTCCATCAATACACAAATATTCACTTTTTTTCAGATGTGCACCACCTTTTAGGTGGAACCTTAAATCAGCTTGTACCTCTGTTAGCAAAAAGGTACTATAAAGCACTAAATCTATTGTCAGACCACCTGTCTACGTCTTGTGTACGCTCTGCCTGAGAGTGACCAGATCTCTCGCCTACTAACGGCATTGCACAGACGTTATGGCAGCAGAGAATGTAATATTTCTCACAATCTGCAATTAACAATAAATTATTTTTCGGTCCATCTGTTCTCAAGGACAAGATTGCTGGAGAGGTTTTCTATTTAAGTCTCTGAGTTACATTGGCCAAGGACACAGCAAATGCCTGTACCGCTGAGAATGGATACTGAAAATCCAGGATATATGCATTGCCATCGATTCTGCCAAACTGCATTACCTGTAATAGAGAATTATGGGGTTAGATGCAGGGTAATGGTTGCAGTGTAGATGTTTATTACTCAGGGGCAATCCTGGTCCTGGGGACACCCCGCTGGCTCCCTTATCTGACAGTTCAAGTCTCCTAATGAGCTGTGAGACATGTAAAATGTGCAGACCAAGGGGTCCCCAGGACCAGGATTAAGAACCACTGCTCAAAGCTACTGAATATGTATGGTGCATATTTGTTAAAGGTGAAATTTCTTTGCCCCTAGTGTCACAAAATGGAACTGCAAAATTTTTATTTTTTCAAACTGATTTTTGGAATAAATAAAATCAATTACCTGGCGTCCATCAAGCTCAATCTGAAAGTTTTTGGCTGACTCCTGTGTCACCCGTCCTCCAAAGTCCAGCTGGTAAACCTGGGTGGCTTCGTTCCACAATGGCTGCTTGTTGGCCATGACATAGACAAAGCCTTGGCTGCCAAGACTACGATCCTCTCTCTCGTTAGCTTTACGACACTTAATTTCCTCAAGTTCGTTTGCTGTACGTAGATTGCGTTTGCTCTTCCATCCTTTCTTGCTGCTCTGGCTTTGGTTCATCAACTCGTCACCACTGATAAAGAGCTCAGGTTCACTCTCAGAGCTATCCTGGAACTCATTGGAGGTCCTACTCAGTTTCTTGGCTTTATTCAATGGCTCTTTCTGCCCTTTAGGTTTCTTCTTTTCCCTGCTGCCAAGTCTTGGGCTGGAGATCAGGGAATTGAAATCAGAGAGTGTGCGACTCTCTTTTTTGGATTTACCTTCAGAAACTCCAGACATATTGGCCTCTTCTGCTCTACTGTCAAGCCTCTTACGTGCCTTCTTGCTGAACCTCTCTGCTCCCTGTGGACTCTCACTGAGAGAAGACTGATCCTGAAAACTCTCTCCAGATTCTGCAACCACCTCGGAAGTACTCTGATGGTTCAAGAGCTCAACGGGAGGAGGGGGAGGAGGCAGAGGAGGCGGAGGAGGAGGTGGTGGGGGAGGTGGAGGTGGTGGAGGCGGAGAGAGAACCGGCTTCTCCAGGGCCTGATGGGTCTTACTAGGCAGTGTGGCGGAATGATCTGGCATGGGAGGACAAGTGCTGTACGTGCTCCAAGGATGCAAGCTCATTGGATGCAGTTGAAGGTTGCTGCATGAGCTAGTCCCTGGGTACATGGGAGGCAGAGTGCAACAACCTAGATTGGTCAAATTTGAGGGATAACCTGGGGGTAGGACTAAAGTTGGTTCATGTTGGCTAAAAGGGCTAGATGTTACCAGGTCATTGGGGCCACATGATTGAGCAGTACTTTGCAAAGCCTGTAGTTGAGGTCCACCATGCCCTAAAACTGATGGGAAGGGTGAAAGGGATAACTGATAGGCTGAAGGGAGGGTCATTGAACTGGGATTGGGGGGTGGTTTTGTTGAAAGGACAAAAGGTAGTCGGGTCATGTCTAAGTGCTGTGGCTGGCTAAGTAAAAATGGTGGTGGCTTATGTGGTGGTGCTGGAGGTCCGGGCAATAAATTTTGCTCTTGAGGTATCCAGAGTTGTTCTGCTGCAGGGGAGTCCCATTGGTAAGGTGGAGGCCGTTTGACTGTCAAATTGACATCTCCAAGTGTTAAATGCCGCACTGACTTTTCAAGATGGCACTGCTGACTTAGTGTCTCATCTTCTGTAAAGGCAGAGTTCACATAGACAGTTCTGTCTCTACTGTTGTCAGTGGGACTCAGGAGGTTATAAGAGGACTGGGAGGCTAATGGCGAGGCACTTTTAGAGTGCACAATTATTGTGCTATGTTGGGCCCCTTTTCCAGGTGGGAAGTCTTGCCTCACCACAGTTCCTCCAGCAATTCCACTGCTGTTGGTGCCACCACCAGTGACACTTACACTAGTGCTGCTGCTATTACTACTACACTGAGTGCATGTATACAAAGCCGTAGGTATCCTTGGCTGATAGGAGAGCGTAAGGGAACCATTCATTTTAGATTTAGTTGGTAGAGTCCTCACTGAATCTACCAGTTGAGAAACCTTCAGAGTTGGTTCCCTGCGTTCGCGGCGCAAAGTGGCATGAATCAAACTGCTGTCAATCCTTTGCGTGGGACTTCTGATTGTGTTCATTTGGCTAGACGTGTCAGGATAAGGTGGTGGGTCTCCACTAGGTATGGAATATCTAGGCACTGAGAGGCGACTAAGAGTTGCTGAGCTGTATGGTAACTGGACCTTCTTGTTCTCAGATGAAGTTACTTTCAGTGTAGCAGAGCTGCCCATTCCTTGCATCCCATAGGCATTTTGGTTCCTTAAAAGGCGTCTCCTTGGGCGACACACCTCTTCAACATTTCCGCTGCTGTCAAAAGTAGTGATTCTTTCATAGCCTAGTGGAGTTGGGTACTGAAGGCTAATTGGGTGAAGAGAGAATTCATCCTTAGTTAAACATGGATCTGTTGACAGTGTGGTGCCATTCTCATTGCTAACAAGAAGACCAGGAGGGGCCGTAGTGGGTGCAGCAGCTGCAGCAGATACCACTGTACCTGGGTAAGGTGGTGGAGGGTTTACTTTGCGCATCTGTATCTCAATGGTGTCAGTTTCAATAAATGACTGTGGTCGTGAGGGAATCTTCAGAGGGAGGACTTGTTCTCCTCTGTCTGGAGGCTGGTCTGGATGAGGAATTTGAGGCATTAGCTGTAACTGATGCAGGGATAGAGTAGCATACCCTGAAGGTGGATGTTGAAGTGACATTTGCATTTTTAGCTGCTGCTGCATTTGCTGATGCTGTCTTTGCATTTGTTGATGCTGCATCTGTATTTGTTGATGCTGCTGTTGAAGTTGTTGCTGCTGCTGTCTCATTTCTTGTATTTGCTGTCGAATTTGTTGCTGCTGCTGTTGCATCTGTTGCTGTTGCTGCTGCATTTGCTCATGCTGAAGTTGCAACTGGTGCTGCTGCTGTTGAAACTGTTGTTGATGAATTTGTTGTTGATGCTGCTGCACTTGCTGCTGAATCTGTTGTTGCTGCTGTTGCAGTTGTTGCTGTTGCATTTGCTGCTGATGCAGTTGCTGCTGATGTTGTTGCAACTGCTGTTGATGCTGCTGTTGCAGTTGTTGATGCTGCTGTTGCAATTGTTGTTGATGCTGCTGCTGTTGCTGCAGTTGTTGTTGATGCTGCTGTTGCAGTTGTTGTTGATGCTGCTGCAGTTGTTGATGCTGCTGCTGCAGTTGCTGTTGTTGATGCTGCTGTTGCAGTTGTTGTTGTTGATGCTGCTGTTGTAGTTGCTGTTGATGCTGCTGTTGTAGTTGTTGATGCTGCTGTTGCAGTTGTTGATGCTGCTGTTGCAGTTGTTGTTGATGCTGCTGCGTTTGCAGTTGCTGCTGATGTTGCATGTGTTGCTGCTGCAGTGACTGTTGATGCAGCTGCTGTGACTGATGTTGCAATTTTAGATGATGCTGCTGTGGTTGTAATTGCTGTTGATGTTTAGATTGTTGATGGTCTTGTTGCTGCTGTTGTTGTTGGCGTTGTTGGTGGGGTTGTTGTGGCAGATGATGTGGAGGAGGAGGAAGAGTTCCACTCAGGATATTACTCATTTCCAGTCCACTAAAAATCACCTGTCCAGGGTTGGAATATCTGGTTGGTACAGTGTACTGTGCTGTCACAGTGTCCTGGCTATGCTCAGACCCTGTTGCATTAGCTGCTGCTGCTGTTGCCGCTGCGGCTGCTGCAGTGGCGGTGGCAGTGGGATTGGTAAGGACATCAAGCTGAATATTCTGGTTGGCTAGGAGAGACTGCACTAGGCCTATACTCTGTGTAGGCGACATCGCTTGAGCAGGGCTGTGAATTGGAGCGATTGGGATATTAACCGTGCAAGGAGGATTGTCGGCTGACACTCCCGAGGGTCCCATAACTAGAAATAAGCAGGAACATCTTGAGATTTTTTCCTTCTTTTAGTTAAGCTATACAGAGACAAAACATACAAAAATGTTCCACTGATTCTTACCAGGTAAATCATCTTCATCTTCACTGAACACATTGGGATTAAAGACTGGCAGACTCATAAAGTCCAGGGATATTTTACGCACCTCGGGCAAATAAATGGTCATCTGACGAGGTTGCAGGTGCAGCAAACTAGTTTTATAAATAACTGGAACACCGTGTCAATACATATTTTAATAACATTAAGAATATATTTAATTTTTTTAATTATGTCAAAGGTTTGAATACAAAACTTGAAAACATACCTGCTCCCAAGTTAGCTGGCAAAAATGAGGCAAGGCCTACAATCTTAAACTTTGTTCCCCAAATGTTAGAGGTGACCTGGGCCAAGTAACTATGCTGCAAAGCAAATCAAACGATAGATTTAGAAAATATTTAAGTTCACAGTCAGTTTACTGTAATTTCTTTTCAGAAAAGCAGGAGTTTAAAAAAAATGAGGTGTCTGTTCAGGTCATGCAGTAAATGTGACAAATGTCTCGCATTGAGTAAGCATAGTAGACAGAGACAATAAATACAAACACTTCCCATATTAATACTAGGCATGTAGATTAATATAAAATTATTGCCAAAATTAGCTTGCAGATAGGATGTTAAGTACCTCACTAAAGCCATCAACTGGAAATTCTCTTCGGGTAAGACTTGGAGACCGAACTGGAGGTTTCTTTGGTAATCTAGGAGACCTAGACATTTCTTGAGATGTTTGGGCAAGTTTAGGAGACTTTCTTGATTCCATATTAATTCTGGAGAATAAAACAAATATAAAATTTAACTAGCTATCAATTTAAAAGTTGTTTTTTGTAACTTTAAATTTTGAGAAAATAACCCCGTAATATTGTGTGAATTTTATATTCAACAGTACCTTATATGTTTAGAGTACCTAGGAAGCTTAGGAGACCTGTTTCCTCTAGATAGTTTGGGCGACTTTCGCCCAACCCATTCATCACTCAACTCAATATCGCTTGAGTCTGAGCAGTTACAGCTGTCAGTCATATAGGAGATCATACCATTTACACAGACCTCATCTGAAAGACAGGATGAGATCAAAATAAATTTATTAAAGTTAAAGACCAGCGCATTTATACACTAAGTTTGAATTAAGCACCAGTGCATATAGCAGTACCTGCTTTAGCATCCATTTTTGGATCCATAATGACAAACTCTGGTCGCAGTTTGCTTATGCGACGGCCCTTGAGAATAGGCACCAAACCTCCCAAGTGTTCCAGATAGAGGGTATAACAGGGGCCTCCTGCTTCTGGATTCTCCTCTGAACGTTTCATAGTGCAGTGCAAGCGTTCATTCCCTGCGGTCGGATAGCTCACGAAGTCTCGGATGTTATTCGGATCAGGGATTGGTGGCTGGTGAGATGAAAAGGATTATGCATTAAGTTCAACGCAAACATTAGCATACATCAAAAACTTCTCTTGCTTGTTTTTGTACCTTGATAGTTGGAATGAAAGCAGTGGTGACATAGGAACAGAGAAGTGAAGGCATGTTCAGTTTTCCCACATCTCTCTCTTCTTTAAGAGCACTAGCAATGCCCTGCTGACACAGAAGCTGGAGGCTGGCCACACGGTGCTCCACACGCACTACATACAAGGCTGGTCCACAGGCCATAAACAGACGCGAGTCCCTGTGACCCCAGCAAATCGTGGTGATTGGCCTCTAAAATAAAAAAGATACTTAGATTATATATAGTTTACTTATTTAATTTTAGGATGTTGCTTATATCAGTGGTTCTAATGTGGTGAGACATAACCTAAAATCAGCATGTTAGAATGATTTCTAAAGGGCCACGTCGCACTGAAGACTGAAGTCATAGTGCTGAAAATTCAGCTTTCCCTATCACATTCTTACATTTTTTCAAATAAAAAACAGTTGCTTTAAGTTGAAATAGTATTTCACAATATTACAGTTTCATTGTACTTTTGATTTAAAAAATGCAACCTTGGTTAACAAGCATAAAATACTTCTTACAAAAACATTAAAAAAAAAACAATAATCTCAAACTTTTGTCCGATGGTGTACATATGCACAAACTGTTAAATGATAACCGGTTACAGCTCACTTGGGCTGGAGTTTCTAAAGTGTATATATGTTCTCCTTGGACATTGTAAAACTTGACAAGGGCGTTCCTCATTAAAGAGGCACAGGCTGAGTCAGCGGGCAGGCCGTGTCTCTCCATCCCGGCCACTGCCAGCAGGTCTCCCTGAGAGCACCATTGTACCTCCACATCTGGAAACACACAAGTGTCTCTTATCAGATTATAGTACGATGTGTGGATCTGTCACAGAGGATCAACACGAATGATTTTGGGTTATTTTTACTTGAATTACTTTGATGTTCCTAAACTACGAAAATCTTGGAACTATCAAATGTAATCAACAGCATGCCACAGATGTTAAAAATAACTTCTGGAATATTCTGTTAATAGTTAAAAAACACGTACAGTTATAAAACACGTACTTGGTAATGTATCTATTGCAAAAAACAACACTGTTTTACCTTTTAGTCCTGAGCGTATAATGTTGGGTGAAAGGTCATCGTAGTTGTTCATTAAACTGATGTCTCCTGATATGAAGCTGACCGTGAGCAGTGGTTTGAGATTTTGCACTTGAAAGGAAACAGAGTTTTATAGTTAAGTCAAATACAAATCACTGCTCTGCATTTTGTGTATGTTTAAAAATAAAGATCCAAAGTAGAGTTTTGGCTCTTTAATGCACAGCAAGGCTTCAGTTTTCTTTCATTAATAGAATGATGCATGCAATGCACTGGTCTTAAAACCTATAATGTAATCTCAAAAAGTATATAATCTCCAAGAAACTCAAGAATACAGTGGAAAAAACTGCTCGATTTTTTAGTTAGCTGCAAAATTATCAACCAACTTTATATATATAAGTATATGTGTAACTTAATCTGCATACATACAGCAGTGTTGCCAAGTCTGCGGTTTTTCCTCAGAATTGTGCTACTTTACATGGGGATGTTTTTCATGTCCGCAGATTGAAGCAACCCTAACAATGTGTTATTTAGCCCCTGGAATGCGACTTCTATTAGTGGAACCCCGCCAAAAACTTATATTCCCCCACAGAACGCAATTTGTTTTCAGGGAATTCCGATTGGACTACTTTTGGGTTAGTTTTGAGTAGCAATTGGGCAGGTTTTGCTGTGAATACATGCAGAATACTTACTGAGCACAATATACTGCAGGATATATCTGAGTTCTTGTTTATTGTGTATTGTGCTAAACAAATAAATTTGACTTGATTTTATTTGAGTATAAAGTACCTTGAGCTGGACTAGGGTCATCTGAGTCTGTATCGCTTTCAGTGCTGTCCTCCACCAGGAAGTTCGGGCAGTTCCAAGACATGCTGACTATGCCATCTGACTCATGCAGAAGAACATGGGCGAGCATACGGCCGTGGCAGTCCATCACTATGACTTGCCCGTCTGCTGTTCCAAAAAGCACCTAGGGAGATTAAATGAATGCAAACACCAAATTAGGGAAACTCAGGCATCAGTCCAAGGGCATCGGTCCAAGTCATTTCATCTTTTGCAAACAACCTGTTGACAACAAATGCACTTTTTTCTACTTTTTTTGCCACAGCAAAGAGTTACCTGCTGGTCATCAGGGGTCCAGATTCCACAGGTGATCTGGCTCTCCAGATTGATCTCAGATGACCAGTGTCTCTGACCGCTCACTGAACCCACCAGGACAAATCCATCCCTGTAGGCGATTAAGGCCTGTGTACCATCATGTGACCAGGTGAAGTCACTCACCTAGATGGCAAACCACGTTCATTGAGCAGCTCGTGTTAGAATAATAACAGATTTTAATAGTCTTGAACAATTGAACCAAATGAATCATTTAAATGTAAGTATATAGTATTTAAGGCCACCTAATATAAAGCGGGACTTAATTATTTTATAATTTATACTTTACAAGATTAATAACGCATTTAAGGTAATGGCTATATAAGCATGAAATACTAACATACCTGAGCACCTCTGTCATTCACCAACTCTACAGACCATCTTCCTTCATACTGGATCCACACAAATATCCCACCCTCCATGTCACACGTTGCGAGCTTCTGAAATGGTTCATTCCATCTAACAAGGACAACCTATACAAGAACATAAGCATGGAAATAAAGTTCTAGCAGAAAGAGTGCGTGACACTCATGCATCGGATGGTAAATAGACACATCTAAAGAAGAGGCAAACTCCCACCTCACTGTTATGACCACGTAAATTGAAGTTGATTCGTTGAGGGGTGTTTCTGTCTCTTCTACAGTGACTAGACGTGAACGTCACACCCACAACACCCCTGGCGTTCCCAGTGGCCAGCCAGCCCTCCTCATAGTAGCGCCTCCTGCACACCGGCTTCTCCTTCTCACTTTTGGGAACTCTCCCTTTCCATGAGAGGCAGAGGATGTTGGAGTCACTGCAGAGGACCGGACCATGTTCCACCGCAGCCAACATCCCTACAGACTGACCAGACTACAGGTATAAAGGGTAATGACAAGGCGTTAATGTGGATATATTTAAAATCTGTCATTTGTACTCGTGATTAATATTACGTTAAATTAGAAAATGTGCATATTCATTCAGTAAATGGTTAGTTAAGCAGGACAAGAGTATTTATACACATAAAAATAAGTATATACAAGAAAAAATTATATATACAAGATATAAAACATATAAAAAATAATATATACAAGAAAAAGAAGTACAAAAGTTGTCAATAAGGCAGTAGGATTTCAAAAGATAGTAATAGTACTACTACGTACAATTAAGGCACTAATATGTACCTTTAAGGCACTAATATCCACCCTTTTGTGGGTATAAAGATGTACCATACGACCCCAGCAACAGCTTTTAAACCTTTTGGGTATTTTAAACACTGATTTGGTGATTCAAAAAACTGATTAACATTTAAACATAATGATTAACTAATAAATAAAAATTACATTTAGCATGGAGATATTTTTCTTCAGAATCAAAATATTTTAGGTTAAAATTTTAGGGGAATGTGTGTATATGTAACTGCTCACCATTGTAAATCAGCACTATTTAAAAAATTTAACATGCACGAGAAACGCAAGACATTAATAGTTAGAAAATGAAAATGAACAGCCAGCAATTTTTGCAATTTTAGTTTGTGTTGCTAGTGGCACAGAAACCACATCTAATACCATAAAAACGGCAAAAACATGCCTATAATTCTAAAAGAACGGTTTTAGTGGGAATGCCACTATTTGACATTATTTGTCACATTTCTGTTACTAAAATAAACTACAACTCTATTAAAGAACATATATGCTTTTGATGCACCAGAAAACAGAATGCAAAATGTATTTTCTTAAAATACCCACCTCTTCATAGTCCCTGGACATTATTGGTCCGAATTCCGTCTTTGAAGGAGTGCTCCATTTTGCTTGCTTATTCAAAAAAATGTGCAGTACAACCTGGGAATGCTTAACCGCAGATGTGTCTTAAGAAAAAGTCTGACTAATATCAGGCCATTGTATTCTGAGACTATGAGCAATGCAGTCTGTTCTATTTCTGTTCAGCAAAATAATCTGAATTAAGTCTAAGTAAAAGTCAAGGCCTATTGCAGTTTATCCTCATTATACAAAAACAGCTTTCTGTCTTCAGTAGTCCAGGATTTCTATGCAAAGAGAAACACACACACACATAAATGTATTTATTTATATTTATATGAGCCATATATCATTTGCAGATTAAAAAGCAAGAACAAGCCACCTATGATAAGACACGCTCTGCATGCAGAATCATTTAAAGGCATTTCATTTCTCTGTCTGCACCCACACTTGAGTTGACATTGGTCCCTCATTACGTCACAGGACGTTTAAAACCCCCTGCAGTTCATGCTTTATACTCGAAATAACCCAACAGAAATTATGCATCGAAGCATCTGTATAAAAATCATGCATACGTGCAAAAAAAAAAAATCTGTACAACTAAGGATGAGGCAGCTCGCAGGCGTCATGGCAACAGGGATGTGATGATGGCTGAATTTTAATGACACCCAACCTAAGACTTCATAACTGCATTTCTTCTCATTTCTAATAGAAATATTATTTTTTTCCCCATGCGTTTCTCCTAGGCTTAACAATATATAACAATTCGCTTTAAACATAATCTCACTGTTAAACTCCTATACAATAAAAATATCCAATTTAGGGCTGTCGAATCATAACGAGCTCAGTTTCACACATCTGCTTATATAAGAATTGTGGCAGGCAATTAAGCTGGATGCAGTTTAGAATAAATCCATCAACTATGCTTGCCACCTACACTCGTGATATAATTACACAATCATCCAGTATACAGCATTGAGTATTACTGTGGCATTCCATAGAAATGATATGAGAACAATACGAGTCAACAAGAAAGCAATTAATTCGAGTAATAAAATAAAAATTCTGCATTCATTTCTATCGGCAAACTCACCTCTGTCAACTCGCTCTCAATGCGTCTAAATGGTAGCCAGATGCTCATGGGAAATTTTACCCCACAGAACATTAAAGTCAATGCAGCGGGATGCTGTACATTGGCGCAAAATAATCCCTGAATGAGGGATTTTTCGACGTGCGAAGGCAACCCGCGCTCTGACGGAATGGTGCTGCGGGTCACATGACTGCCATCCCCATCTAGATAGTATACAACAGATGCGGTTTACAGGCAAACTGGACTGATATAAATCACCAGTCTTTACTCTTATTTTGCCATACGTGTTAAGATGCAGGAAACTGAATAATGCAACGGTTCACTGAGAAAAGAAAGCACGCGTTTTAAAGACTGCACTATTAAAGCAAGTTAATAGAGTAGCATATAAATCAAAACAATTTTTACCCGCACTTCTGTCTTTGCAATTAAAATAAGCAAATACAAATCATTGATATGTGGCTGTTTAAATGCATAGACAGCACCCTGTTCATCACAAATATCTGTTCGGTGTCGTTTTACACAAAAAGATGACAGACAAATGTCCTACTAATGTAAGTTTTGTAAAGTTATCTTTTGTCATATAGAATGTCCCTACAACCTGACAATTAAAAAGGTGTCCTGAAGTGTTTAGGTTACACAGAGTAAACACAATTGTTATGGAAGCAGCATTTTCTGTCGACCAATCAAAAAACCTTTCAATGTCCTCTATAAATATTTTAATTAGCCTATATTTTAATCAATAAATTAACCTGGATTAATGATAACCTGGTGTTTATACCCATACACAATTATTAAGAAAATTATTTATTTGAAAGTGTATCAATACTTGGCTCTTTGGTAGCGCTGCACAGATGTATCTCAAAGGTCACAGTAAGTCTGAACTCAAAGGCCTGGTTTCACAGACAGCGCTTAGCCAAAGTCAGGATTAGGCCATAGTTAAATTAGAACATTTAAGTCATAAACATATCTTAGATAAAATAACTACTGGTGTGCATCTTAAAACAAAAGAAATGCGTTGACACCAAGCTTTTAGCTTTTTCTACTTCAAATTCATAGAGAGGCATCTATTGTGCTTCATGGCTTTTTCTATCCCTGCTAAAAAAAAAACAGTAGAACCTTGTCTATTTTTTTCAGCATGGTGTTATTATAGATTTTGTACTGATAAAGTGTACTGATGATTGTAAATGTTGTTTTCTGTTTCACCAGCTCTTATCCGCTTTTTCCAGACAGACTGCAGCAAGAGTCAGGAGAGATACTATACTTTCATCTCTGGAAAGGCAAAGAGAACAATACCATACTGAAAAGATTCCCAGGAGGTCTTCTTCTGTACTTTCTGTCATTCCTAGTGTGTATGGTTTACTTTAGTTAATAGGCAAACATTAAGCATTCAATATTCTTTAAGTTAAATATTTTTAGAGCGATTATTATTCTTAGTACATGTTAATTTCATCATTTACTTACATTGTGTATTACAAATATTATTGAGCTTCCTTTGTTGTAAGTCACTTTGCATAAAAGCATTCGATAAATGCATAAATGTGCATTATTAAAACCAAACATATCTCTTGTATTTATTAATGTTTTAATGTTTTTTAAGAATGCTAATAATTGTATTGCCCATTGTTGGTTAGCACTTTCACATTAACTAATGGCACCTTATTGTAAAGCGTTACCCATAACAGTAATACAAATGAGTGTCAGTACAGGATAAATCAGTTTTTTTTCCCCCTTTTGTCACGTTTAATCCGTGTTTTGGGATTTATGTACAATCCTTTTCAAGTCCTTTGTCTATTATCACAGTGCAGTCAGGTACAGGACTCTTGAAAGATGTGAATGACACTGTCATATGCAGGTGGTGGAGTCTGTCTGGGTAGGAAACCTCTTAGACTGCCCTTCCCCAGCCAGAAGGACTCTGCTGGTTCTGCACTAAATGGATCTGTGATGTTAGGAAGTAATGCGGCTTGGTTATCATCCTCCGTTTTATCAACGGTCTTCTTAGACTTTTTCGGTGGTGGCCGGAAAGTGGAGTTCTGAAAACTGGGGCTTCTACCCAGCAGCTCATTGGGGTCTACGGAGGTCTGTCTGTGGAGGTTCAAAACTGCTCTTCCTGAATATTCACTGTTTTTGTCGAATCCGTGACTCTTGTAGTGTCTGAGTTGGCAGTGCTGGTTACGGGAGCCTTTAGATTCTGATGATCGGCTTTGACGTCTGGTGATCCTGACAGTTCTCCGTCTTGACATCCATGTAAGGATAAGGAAAATCACGATCCCAATGAGCAGGCCAATCAATATCGACAAGCAGAATGCCAGAATGAGCTCCTCTGGATGGAAAGGTTATTGAATTTTGAGTATATAATATTAATATAATAATAATATTATATATTAAATACAATCTTAAATACATACTGAATAATTGAGTTCAACGTTTACACACACATAAATTATTACAAGTCATAAATAAAACATTACTGAGGCGAAAATATTTCAGTCTTTCTACTTAAAAATTTAATATTTAATTTAATGTGTTATTTGCCATTTCTTTATAATTATTTGTCAAATTTACTAGCAATTTCTAAAAACAAAAATAGTTTCTATACCTTCTTTTGGTGCATGCATGCATGCATAACTTTATTAAATCTACATTTATAACATCAGCAATAATTGGGAAAATAATAATACATTTTTAATGTATTTAATGTATTTAAGTCATTCTGAAATTACATTGAATCATCATATATTTTTATTTATACACAGTTTATATAGGTATAAAAATGCACCCCAGGTCTTACCGAAGTCAATAGGTTTAAGTATTTCCAAAAAGACGTTTGTTTTATTTGAAGCCATAATAGTCAGCAGAAGCATGTCAACATGCAGCCAAACTCTCACTCCAAGCCCACAGGAACCGTTCACTGTATTTCTCAGGGAATATGGCACTTTTTTGTTTGCATGAAGGGAAACTTTGTCGTCATTCTTCCTGCCTCTTTGCTTGTATAATTAGCAAGTGCTAGGCTTATCTGTTCAGGGCAGAAATCCAGAGGAACAAGGCTCTTTCCTCTTGCATCATTTCCTTTGTTTCAAAGGATACAATACAATGGCTTCTTCACCCCATTATATTATAATAGACCAGCTTACACCTTTCAGCGCTTTAATTTTCTTCTTTTGCTGTAGATTTGTTTTTGAGATTGAATGAAGATAAAACAAATACTTACGTTAGATAAAACTGAACAATACGTTTCTCAAGTTTGGATTTGACACAGTTCCCAAAAGAAAAGGAAAACGCCCAGGTGATAAGTTCCCAGCTGTCAGGGGGGATTTCCTTTCTGTCCTAGTATCTGTACTTTTTATTCTGGCATATCACTGTATGTTTCATGAACAGAAAACCAAATATTGTTATGCTTGCCACTAAATAATAACTTAGTGTATAAAATGCATGTATTCTCAGAAGTAATAGTGTTCAACAGAATTCCCAGTCACTGAAACGTCTTGAAGGATAATTTTGTCCTAAAACAATAGGAGGACAAAAGCAGGAACGGCCAGCAGATGTCATCATTACTGGACCATTTGTGTCCAGTAGTCTATCTATCTATCTATCTATCTATCTATCTATCTATCTATCTATCTATCTATCTATCTATCTATCTATCTATCGT
>JAUMHP010000072.1:1718234-1740838 GCA_032361065.1 Enteromius trimaculatus | reverse complement strand
TCTATCTATCTATCTATCTATCGTTCTATCGATCGTTCCATCTTTAGACTGCGTTCTGTTTCATCTAGTCTCTGCTCTGATGTTTTGAACACATGAACGCTCTCTGGGTTAACGCCCCTTTCGCTGTTCTCTGTATCACCGATAGATGGCGGTAAAGATCGCATGAAGTAACACGGCCTTGCAACATTGTTTAAAGGCTTCTATAGCAACCCGTCTAACAAAGCTTCTCCATCATCACACGACACGCGAGAGCCCTGCGGGAAAGGAAGCGTCATCTGCTCACGGTAATACACTACACACTACACTACAAATAAATACTCTTGCAAAACGAAAGAACGTGTATTCTGACAAATCGTGGCTGATTTTCTTGGAAAATTGCGCAGTAACATTTCCTTGGTAATCTGCAAGCATGCTTTTGACTGCAGATATATATCTTGTTGCTGAGTTTCTGTTGTCTTCACTTAGTTACGTGCACAACTTTGGCTGCCTAATATACGTTTAAATCCATCATGCATTTCATGTGCAAAACAAGATATAAAATGAAATTATATCCCTTTTGGGCAAGCACTTCTTTAATTATTAATTAGCTCCTGTAACTGAAGTTTAAAAAACAAAGTAATACTAATTAGACAGTAAATCCATAGATTAATACTATTATCATTAGACTGAAAAATAAATAGTAGCAACTTTAGTGAAGTTAAACGTGCAAACATACGTGTTTAGCATGACTAGTGTGCATATAGTACACAGAAATACAATGAAGGCTACTGAACTGTTAAAAAAAGAAAGAAAAAAAAGTGCAGTTTTATGTTTGAGCTGCTGAATCTTAAAAATGATTTCTGTTTGTGCTTCAGTATCATTCATCAACAAATTTGCATGATTAAGGCAAAAACTAAATAAATAAATTGTCATCATTCACCCTCATGCCTGTATGACTTGGCAGTGTTGTAATTGATAACTATTTCAAAATATATTTTTAGTAATAGAAATAAAGCTGATATAAGATATATATTGATTTAGTCAGTATTAATAGTCCAGTTATTTTTTATGTTACCTCATATACATGTTTTAAAATGTGATTTTGTTCTGACACCAGTGCTTTTCCTTCTCGGTTCACTGACTGAATAGATAGAAGAGGACTTCTGATTGGTCGACTGCTGGGGCGAGCACATATATGAAACTTGCTTTTCTATTGGGCCACATCAAGTTCCTGGAGTTCCTGCATCAGAGTGAGTGAGAGAGAGAGGTAGAGAGGCAGCAAGAGGAAGAGAGAGTTGTAGGAGGGGCAGATGGGGATGCCCCTTAAGAAAGTAGTGCAGTATCTGCTGCTGTCTGCTGTGCCGACTGCATGAGTGATCCGGTGTCAGAGGAGCACAGGACAATAGAGAGGGACCATGGCTTCCCTCAGCCCTTTCGGACGGTCCAGCAAGGACATCATGAATGTGATGCAGAGGCTGCAAGGTAGGTGATGCTGTATTTCTGTTCTTAACCTCTATGAGTCAGGTGGAATTTTGCTGATTCAGCGCCTTCCCACCGATAGTTTGCCAGATGCCTCTTGTTGCACAAATGCAGCATATTTGACAGCACAGGAACTTACCCACTTGAGAAATCAATATTGATGCTTTACATAATGGCTATGCGTGTCTGTCCATTTATCTTTTAACTAATGTCGACATCATATGCAGCTCATGTTACCCTTATGGCAGTGAAATGTCCAGAGGGAATCGTGTACTTTCATTATGATGGCTTGAGGGCGCCTTGGTTTATCAGCTGATGGTTCAAGCTGACACGTTGTGTGCTGCAGTGCTTGGGGACAGATTGTTTTCACCCCTTTAAACCGGAATAGAGGATCTATTTATGTGGTGATGATTTCTGCACAATTTTTAACCTAATTTCGTCTGCACGGGGGTTTAAATAAATAGGTAATTTAGTTAAAACATCACAGAAGCCATGTAATCTAACTACAAAGAGCTGTATTGTTACATTCCTAGTTGCGTGTTTTGTTTTTCCACAAAGGAAATTGACAAAAGGATCTTTGGGGATTTGTGTTTAAAAATAGTTATTAGATTTGGGTTTAAAGAATTTAGCCTGTGAAGGTCATCATTGTTTTTTCTTACAGAAAGTTCTTGACAATGGCTCTTTTCTAACGCTTGTGTTGCCATGCAGGGAATAGTTCAGTTTGGCCTTTTTTTGTACTTGGATGATATTTATATTCTTTATGATTAGGTTAAGTTTACTGGAACACTCTGTTATGTCATATCGCATGTTCAGACATAATGTGCCGATATGGTGCCTACAAATATTATGGGTAATGCTTTTGAGGTGGGAGGAGTTTAAATGCTTGACAATCATTTTTGGAGGATGGAAAATATAAACCCACCCGAAGGAAAAACATAGAAGCTATTAATTCCCTTCTGAGAGTTAAGTGATGACGTGGCGATGCAGGGCTCATGCTGATAGGAAAATATTTCCATAATCCACCTGTTTTGCTAGGACGCTTCTATATTATTCTTCCCCAAATTCATATGCTTAATAGGACAGGCTGAAATTTGTATTCTGTCATCATTTCATCTTCATGTCTGTATGGCGTTATTCAATGGGAAGGTGTGTCATTGTAAACTAAATCTATTGAAATAAAGCTGAAATAATATAAGACAAAAATATTAGATGAAAAATGTAAACTTAATTTTTTTTTTAAATGTTGGCAAATACCTAAATGTAGGTTAATGCATAAAAAAAACAAAAAATTTAATTAAAGCTGATAAATCTCAGCTAAGCTAAGTCAACACATTAGTAAATACTATGATACTATATAAATAATCAGAAGATGAGAAGAACACAGTTTGTTCTTTGGAATGCAAAATAAAATTATATATATATATATATATATATATATTTTTTTTTTTTTTTTGTCCATAAAATTAAAGTCATTGGTCTGCAGTATTATTAACGTTAAAAAAATCAGGTTATGAATTCCGTAGGAGTACTTATATAAATAAAAAAATTAATTAAATAATTGTATTTTCTTTGCTCTTACTTTAAAGTGTAAAAATCTACACTGTAGTAAAAGACCCAGACTGAGTGATATGCTCAGTACCTATATTGTTTAGCGTTGGATAGTGGGTGCTGGTGTGTATAGGAACAGGTAGAACCTGACACCTCTTTGGAAGATGTCCTGTCCTTGGATGATGGAACAGATCGATATTTGGACTCCCTGGCTTTGCCGGTCCATTCTTATTGACTGATGGCTGTAACTTGTTGTTAGTGTTGTTGGCAGTGGACTGGGCAAGTCTATAAAAACTGGCCACAAATTAGCTGTATTTAGTCCCGTCATCTCATTCATGGCCTTCTGCATAGATTTAAAAAATGGTTTGATGGCAACCCATTGGTCGCGCACAGAGAAACCTTTGAGAGTGTTAATCCCGTGACTAAGTGAAGGCAGATGTTTCTCTGTGGGCTTTCATGGAAGAGTAATAACAGCATCAGACTGGTACTATTTTTTGCTCAATAATTGATTTAAGAATGACTTCGACTGCTCTTACGACAACAAACAGAGCAGGAGTATATACAAAGAGCAATAATAAAAGCATCTTTTTAAACTTATTATCCAGGTTACGTCTGGGTAACACAATAACATACATAAGCAAGCAGGTGGCTAACTCTGACTTGATGAATTCAATAAAAAGTTCATTTTTATGTAATTCGGTTACATAATATAAATATGAAACAGTGTAAAACTGATTTTACTTTTATGATATAATATTTTGAGAGCAAGCACATGATGGGACTTGATTTTATTTATCAAATAAATTGGATTGGAGGGTGAAGGATATTTCTATATGGCAGGGGAGGAACTGAAAAACAATAAAATGCCTTTAAAATAAAATTCATTGATAAATGATGCACAATAAAACCAGGAAGGTTTTTAAGGCACTACACTGTCAACTTAAATGTCAGGTTGACATTAAGATTTTATCTGTTTCGTGACTTGTGGAGGTTTCGTTGTCACAGCAACCCACAAAAACTCACAATCCTATCCTTAAAAACATATAAAAAGCACATTGATGAATAGTTAAAAAAATAAAAGGGATGGAAGAGTGTGGTGCATGCAATTATTCAAAGCCTCTAATGCATTTCCTATGTAACCTGTAGAGAATATTGAACTATTTCCCTTTTGAAGAATTGATGTTTATTTCTGATCACCATGGCAATGCCCACATGCTCATATACTGTATTCTTCAAGACGAAACATGAAACATAAATTGAACTACTGAGAGGAACTTAGTATCAGGAAGGAAGTTACATATGCGTGATAGCTTGCACTTCTGTTTTTACCGCCAAAAATTTAAGGCAGTCATGCAGCTTTAATGTAGATGACGCTGAATGAAGTCGGTTTAATTAGTTGAAATATGTACCCAACTAACACTTCCACTTATAAAACACACTTAGCAATTAAAAGAGCAACACTCTAGTAAATCTGTGGTCAATTTTGCACCGGCATGCATTAATCACATTTAATGTAGGTGATTTTATAGTGCATGTTAAGTTTGGCATTTGATGACACACACTGATTGCATATGAGGTGAATTCAGTTGAAGTGTGCTCATGCATGTGGTCAGATGTTTTTTGCACATCAGAAGAGGTGTGTGCTTGTTACTGTGGCACATCAACTGCATATAAGGCGATGTGTGGTATATGCGACAGAAGGTCTGTGGTTGCTGCTTTTAGTGTAACTTCTTTTGGTTTCCATCTCCGTGGTGGTGAGTGGCGCATGCCTGTTTCGAGCGTGTGGTAAAACAGTTTGCCATCTTCCTTTCATTGGCACGAATGATTTTCATACAGCAGCCATTTCCTTTAGACACATGTCAGATGAAATCTCTCCAACCAAGAAGGATCTTGTTGTACTGAGACAAAGTTTGCATAAGAAGGTTGTTGTCTTGATTGAAAAAACTGTTAGATAGTAACTGTTTCAGTATATTATTAATACAATGAGAAAGATTATGAGACAGCAGTTAAATGCTCAAACCTGATTCTGATTTAATGCTTTATATCATTAACTATCAACAGTGACTTGATTTCAGCTGAATAATGTGCTGTTTTTTAGAGTTGCGTTACAGCAAAATTAAGATCTGTTTGCATTGTTGGATTGCAATTTTTAGTGTGGAATTATAGATGCAGGCCATTTAATGTGCTCACTGAATGTTTTTAATAGGACACTAGATGGCACTATTTTTTATATTTTCTTTTCTAATATCTCAAAATGTATCATTCTTGGGCCTAATGCACAAAATCAGCGTTTGCATTCCTCTCTGTAAACTGCCGCAGGGATGTGTAGAGAACTGACGACTGCGCTCCATTCAACAGATGACAGCAACATCTGACCTGCTGCCCGTGATATCATCTGTCCCGAGTTTGTGTTGAACGCACTCATTTAAATTTCAGATGCTCCGCTCACTTGTTTCTCTTATTTCTGTGTGTAGACTGAAAGTGACTGTACATTCATTAATACTTAATTAACTCTTAAGTCTTAACTCTGGGTGTGAGCGCAAGTGGGCAGTGCTACAAAAACACCATCAAAGCTGCTTTTTTGATTAATGATTATCCATTGATTATTGATGGAGAACTGTGGAACTGTGGCAAATATTAGCCCTAAACTCTATTGTATCCTGAAAGCCTTTACATTATTCTATGATAATTTTTCAGGACCGGACAGCTCCATAATCTATCCATCCATATAATTGTATATACACAATATATGCACAATACAATACATTTTCTCATCTTATTCTAATCCACACAATGTCAGGAACTTTTAATCCATTTTCAAGATCCCTGAGCTAACTGCTAGGAACAAATCGTGACTCATTTGATGAGCATGTGATGGGAGCAGCACTTTTTTCATGGATTAAATCATCTTCTGTGACTAAAACAGTTGGAGGTACATTCCTCGATCTTTAACACAAAAGGCTTTTTGAGATATAAATACCCGAGCTGTGCCACGGTGAGTGAGCGGTGAGAGAATGGATTTTTCCTCTAAGTGGATTTGTTAAAGAACAGTTATATTTTGTACATGCACTTATGTTTCAGCGCATGAAAACACGAGACTGAATTAAAGTAATTTAATAAAGCGTGTTTTATTAAACAAAACAGCACAACGCAATGGATACCTGGAAGATCAAGACTTAACGCAGCGGATGTCCATTTTTTGGTATAATAATTGCCCGATTTAAATATATATCAGACTGCAAATAAGCATGTTTGTGCGGTGGATTGGGTTTGTGTGGAGCTCATGCTGTGGATGATGGTCAGGAATAATAGAGGGATATAGTCACTGACTGCACCGTAGCAGGTGGCAGATGCTTTGGACTGGCTGTGACATAAATGATTCAATACTTTGAGTGCAGTTGGTTCCCAGTTGCCTTATAGCCATTTGCAAACAAAGCGTGTGTTATTTAGTATGATTGAATGTGTGATATGAATGACTTTTGGCATAGACACATACAAAATTAAAAGGACTTTAGATGATTTAAAGTCAACATGACTCTGTAAATGTATACCTGAATATTAAAACAGAATATTAAAAGCGGAAATGAATTAACCAGTAAAGTTTGCTTTTGCTCATTTACTTTTGATGTATTGCCATTTAAGAAAATAACAAGGCTGCATTTATTAGATCACGTATTAATAGTGATAAAATAATAAAACAAATTACAATTTAAAATAATTTTTTGTATTTGAATATTTTGTAAAGTGTAATTTATTCCTGGGATGCAATGCAGAATTTTTGCTATCATTACTCCAGTCTTCAGTGTCACATGGTCCTTCAGAAATTTTTCTAATATGCTGATTTGATGTTGAAAACAGTTGCTCTAAGATAAAACTAGCCTCAGTGCAATTTAATGATTCTTGCCACATTAAACACCCAAAATGAACCAGTAATTGCACCAGAAACATGTATTAAAATCTTTATATATGTCATTGTAAAGACAAAAAAAAAAATCTGTATGTTTGCTGTGTCTCTTACTTAGACACGTGAACACATACAAACCCAGAGTAACTGTGTCATGTCATAAGTCCTTTGTTGTATAGCATTCTGGACTGCGATGAATCTGATTATTTGTTAAGCCATTCCTGCATTAGGGTGTCCGCGGTGCTTGTAGTGGAGGCCCAGTGGAGTTCAAGCGGTGTAGCACTGACCCCCACCCACCCATATAAATCAGGATAACACCAGCTGCCCGGTGACATCACAGCCCCCCGCGTGCTGATTGGCCGATCAGTGCCATAGCCGGTTAGTATGGCTGCAGCTGTGGGATGCTGCTAGAACTAGAACAGACCTGAACGGAGCATCCACACCAGCACGACTCCCCAGCTCCACCAACAACAGGAAGTCGCCTGGCTCGCAAAAACTGCCCTCGATTAGCAGCCTATCCACAGCAGAGGAGAGAGAGGGAGAGGGAGAGAGAGACAACAAGAGGAGGGGGAGGTTTCATCCTCCAGTGCTCAGTCGCGCTGTGTTTTTACACGGAAAGCTCCTCCGCCTGCTCTGCTCTGCTTCCCGGAGGAAATAAAGGATAGCTGATCTGGTTTTCCTCCCTGGATGACACTTGCACAATTTCACACATGAAGGAGACAAAGAAACGAATGCAGGGTGCACGATGGCTCACTTTAAGGACGTAGCCGTGAAAAAGACCACGTCTCTGAATCTGGTGACGGGATTCTTTCAGTATCTCCGCGGTAAGTGGGACATCATCTGACTGGAGTGTGGGAGCCTATAGCTCAGATTTACATGTAGTCTGTGCTTCACTGAATGTAGGTGAAACAGATGCATGATCCAGATATGCAGTGACACGTCTCTGGGTCATATGGCTCGCTAGACATTATTGGCCAGCTGAGGTCTTCCTCGTCTTCCTCCTCGGGAGAGGTAATCACCGTGTTGGCACGGGTCATGGCTGCACACGCGTGCTGATGCCAACCTCTTTACAGCTGCGCATGTTGGATTATGACGGCTGTGGTGTGCTTAAGGCTGCACCGGCATGCCATGTGTGCTACAGTACATGGATGCTTCCTAAACATGCCCCGTGCATTGCATTAGTACACGCATGCAAACATAGGATGTTGTCTGTTGTGAAAATTGCTGAGCCCACCGTGCATAAATATGTCTGGTGGGTGTTTGTTGGTGACCTGAATGACCTTATATGTGTCTAAAAATGCTCTGCAAGAATTGTATATTGTGTCACAAACGTCCGTTACTGCTGTTTGTGAAGTCAAGCCACTCTAATGCTATTGCTTATATAAGGTTAACGATTTGAACAGTACTGAATAGTTACAGTGTTGAACTTTTTTCACCTTGCAAACAACTGAAAGAAATCAGTTGAATAGTATAAAAACTTGGGGTAGCACTCAGAACATCTTTAGAACTGTGAAGCAATGAGCTGGCAACCACTTACAACAACTTTGCAACTGCATAGCAACACCCTGACAGCCACCCAGAACACACAAATAACTACACAGCAAATCCCTAGAAACCACGCAGAAAATCTAGCATCTTCATAGCAATGCCATGGCAACCACTTTATGGCTGCATCGCAACAGTCTGGAAACCACCTGGCAACCACTTAGAATGCTTTTGCAACTGCATGGCAATCACCCTGGCAAGCACACAGAACAGCCTAACCCCACAGCAATGCCGTAAAAATGCTTCATAGTAAAAGCCCGGCAGTCGCAACTACACATCATTTCATCCCAACTGCTTAGCAACGTCCTGGCAACCACCCAGAACACACTAGTAACCACATGGGAACACCCTGGCAACCGCATAATACGTTCTAGCATAGCAGTGCCATGACAACCATTTTGAATATTTTTGTGTTCGAATATAACACCCTGACAAACACCAGAACACATTTGCAGACTACATGCTTTGCCGTGGCATAGCAACACCCTGGTAACCACCCAGCACATCAACTGTAAGCATTCAGAACATATTAATGGCTGCACAGCATCCCAAATCGTAATAAATACAATATGCAACTGCTCTAACTGCAGCATAGCAGAACATCCGAAGCATAGCAACGCTTTTAAAACCACCCTGTGACTTTTGCATTTCCTTAGTTTAATAACGTCCCCCCGAGCTTGTGGTTTGCACACACATGAAAATGATGAGCATATCTGTGTTTCTGTTTAAAATCTGCATTCATGTTGTTTATGCTGAGTATATATGTAATAATTGGAATGTTGGCACATGTTTCTGATGTTTTTGCTCATGCGACGTGTGGACTCTCAGCTCTCCTGTGCTGGTGAATATCTCCTCTCTGGCTCTGTAGACTTACAGTAATGAAAATGTACATCATTCAGTAGAAATTCCCACGAATATAAAAAAACTAGCCAGGTGAGTCATGATGACTGAGCAGAATGAAGAAGACAGGAAAGTGTAATATCTCACTAGATATTTAAAAGTAAAAAATCTGCTCATGTATTATGCTTATTGTGTTTCTGTCTTTTGCAGATGAACAAGAGGCGGTGCAGAAAAGGACTTTCACAAAGTGGATTAACTCACACTTGGCCAAGGTAAGATGTTTTGCTGTTTTGTTTTTTTTTCATCTGAATGCCACAACATTTAGCTTGCAGTACAACTTACACTGGATTACAGTACAACAACAACAGTGACCCAATACACTTGTTTGTTATGCCATTATATAACAAAATATCTTTTGTGCTGAAATACTGTTGCTTTCATTTTTCTCAGCCCTTTACAGTAAATCTGTGAAGTTTTTCAACTGCAGTCTTTATTTTGAATGGCAGCCACTCCTTCATCTCCTTCAAGATTTTTGTTGTTGTTGTTATTAAAGAAATTAATACTTTTATTCAGTAAGGTTGCATTAAAATGATCAAAGGTTCTTGAAATGAAAACCGAACTAATGGCTAATAAAATTCAACCTTGCCATCAATGGAATAAATCAATTTTTTAATTATTTAAAAATATGTATTTTAAATAGTAATATTTCATAATATATCAGTTTTATTTTTAATCAAATAAATGCAGCATTGGTGATTTTTTCCCCCAAAACATTTTACCATCTCCAAATTACACGGTAAACCTGTTTTTGCTTAAAAGTTATGCATATTGTACCTAAATGGCGTTGTTTTTTAATGCAATGGCATTTAGACACTTTTTAACTGTGGTTGAAGTGTTTTTTGCCACTGTATATCATGACAATCAGTATATAATGCTAGACAGTTGGTGTAAATACACCAGCGTCTTAAGCAGTGATGGCTGTGTTACCGTTCTCCTCTCTTCCTGACCCTTCATCCGTGAACAGTGAAAGGTCCATGTGATTTGCTTTGTAGCCTAATGTCATAATGACTCTAAAGGGTAAATGTCTGTGTAACTGAGTAAAGCTGAGATGATTAAAGGCTGATCGTTGTGCAGGACAGTAAACAGTGAGTGAGGGGGCGTGATGCTATAATACTCTAATAAAAAACATCAAGGGCGCTGTTCGTACTGTGGGCTTTGAGAATGAATGCTGTGTTGTGATGGCGTCCCACTGCCTTGGCCAAGATGAGTGGGTGATCTTGTGTTAGTAGGCTGAGCATTAAAACTCAGAAAATCTGCTCTGAATTTATGCAATTTGTGGCAAAAAAACAAACACTGTTATAACAAAGACTTTTCAAATTGACATAAAAAGTTTTTTCAATTATAGAATTATGCCACAAGTTAAAATTGACGTAAAAAGTCGTAATTATGATGCAAAACATTGACATTATGAGATGATTATGGCAAAAGGGCATTACATAGTTATGCCATTATACATAATTTTTATCTAATTATTTTGGGTTTTTATCTCATAATTTTGAACACTGTCATAATTAAGACACAACACAAGTCATAATACTTTTATACTGTATGTATTGGGATGTTACGACTTCAAAAAGGCTGAAGATTAAAATGTTACAGTTTACAGACATTTCCACAGGTACTGACTTTATCTCATAAGTTTGTCTGTTTTACATTACAGTTACTACTTTATGTTTCATATTTATGACTTTCTATATATTTTGGGAAGCGCTTATTAAAACAGTTTAATTTGAAATGTACACAAATACCGACTGTTCATCTTATAATGTCTACTTTTTTGATGTTAAAATTATGACTATATATCATAGTTCCAATTTTTTCAAAATAAGTCATATAAAAATACTTTTTTATATATTAAAAGAGAATTATGCCTTCAGTTGAATGTTTTAAAGTTTGTAACTTATGTCATTAATTAATATTAACTCTTTATCTCATAGTATTGACTTTTTATGTCACAGTTATGGTTTTTATATCTCATAATTTGGACTTATCTCATAATTATGATTTTTACCAAATGTTTTTTTTATGTGGCTTTCATAATTTTCATAAAAGTCTGTGTGTATGTAGGTTATATTTATGACATATGATGAAATAGTTATTTATTTTGACCTGAGGGGGGAAAAATAAATAAAGGGAATTCGCTGTGACATCAGAACTTCCTCTGTTTGCAAGTCAGATCCTCTGTGTTGACATGTTTTGTCTTGTGCTAAAGTAGCAGCAGGGACAAACATTTATGTCTGACAGATGCATTAACTGGACTGAGACTATCTGTCATATTACGTTACGTTGACAGTTTTTGGGATATATCCCCAGTACACATGAAATGCAGATTGAATCTCTGTCCATGGAGACAAGGGTGATTCTGGGAAGTTCTGGACGGTGTAGGTATGTGCAGATGGCCATCGAGAGGGACTGGAACAATTCTCAGTGGGAAGAAACATGTTTCCCTCCTGAGGTCTTTGAAGTGTGTGCCCGCTGATTTCAGATACTGTGATTAAGAGTCAACAACAGAATATTCAAGATGCAATTAGTCAAGTAAGCATTTTATGGGGACACTTTACATTTTGCATCATGCACATCATCTGCATATGCAACCCTTTTCACTGATACGTTCACATAAAGTGACTTACTTTTCAGTGAAACTGTAAAAAATAAATATACAAAATAAAACATTTTTTTTTTACATTTGTAAATAAAACTATTGTGGTGTGACAGAAAAATGTTTTAAAAAACCTAAAAAAAAATAGAAGAAAGCCACTACGCCTTTGTTGATGTGGTAAGAAAATGCTTTAATAGCGTATAGTAAATGATGACATCAGCTATTCTTTGTTAAAGTCACATGGTTTTGTGTAATGACCCACATGGTGAAGTGGTGCTGTTGTGAATGTTGTTGCCCCTCCCACTCGCCTTATTATGCGCGATTAGTTGCTTTGGTGACGGGGCACTTTGCAGAACACAAAGAGAGGATAATCTGACACAAATGGTGGGTTTAAGTATTCCAGTCAGCACAGATTGCACTGAGGGGCCTTTTGTTCCACACAATCTGCTGCACAACACAACTATGAAAGTTTGGAGAATCCGAGTAAAGTGTGCAGCCTGTGAGTCCACTGCAGTGAAGCAGCGTCTGCACAGACAGCACACGCTCAGTGCATACTAACTGAGCTGCAGAATATGCTTTGTAATGCTTTATGAGTCTGCAGATGCCTGCTGTATTTCCAGATTCCCTCGCTGTCTGCGCGTGTGTTGGTTGGCCTGGCTCTCCAGCTATTTTTATCCTGTTGTTTTATTGAGTATGTTTGCATTTGTTGAAGACATAAATCTAGATTTACATGAAGTTTACATTCTTTTTAGCTTCATCAGTAGTCAGTAGCATGAACAAAGCAAATGTGTTTTCACTTCACTTATGGAGCTTTTGCATGATGGAAAATTCTGTCTATTTTGGTTTGACCTCCTGTTATCTTTTCCTATTGTGTCCATTTCCTTTAAAATTTCCAAGTGCATTTGCATTTTTTGGTGTTTGTATGAGAGCAACTGAGCTGAGATTTTGGAAAAAAAATTCAGACCTGCATTCTAGTGATAGCCCGCTTTACAATGATGCAAGTGTCAGATTGTAGCACTATAGTACATTGATACAGCACTCAAAGGTGTGGGGTAACAATTAATAATTAATTTTTTATTTGAATATATTTTAAAATGCAATTTATTCCTGTGATTCAAAGCTGATGTATCAGCATCATTACTGCAGACTCTTAGACTCTATCATGTTATATTTTTATACTGTTTTTAATAAATACAGTAGACATTATTTAACATTTTGTTACATTATACATTTGTTTACTTTAAATTTAGCGTGTCATTGATAAATGAAAGTAAATTATTATTATTATTATTTCTAAATCTTACAGCTTCAAACTGAACGATCACCATATTTATAAAAAAACATTCATATTGCTTTTGTCTGTTTCCCTGTGAATATGCATGTGCATTTACAGTTTATTTACGGTTTCATGTGCCTGCATAGACTGTAGTTTGAGTCTTTCTGTGATCTCAAGTTTGAATGCTCTTCTAGTTGAAGTGTGATGACAAATTAAGCGAGTAGAGATAATCATGAAAGTTCGAGTAGATAAAGACACAAAATGACAATTCAATGAAATGATTTTTTAAATAATCCAATATGAAAATAAGATTTATTTACGGTTAACCAATAACTTTATAGCTCTGTGCACATATCAATTATTTATTAAATTGCATCATTTTTTATTTCTCCTAACACGTTTTTAGGCAAACATCTGCAGTAAACATAATTATGAATGGGAATAATAAAGTAGAAGAGACTAGAACAAGAGCAGCACATTTGTAATCGAAGCACTATAAGGGTTCCTTAAGTTCACCCTTAATTTATTCCTCTTCTTTTTGTCCTTTTCCAGCACAAACCTCCTTTTGAAGTCAACGACCTCTTTGAGGACATCAAGGATGGGGTGAAACTGCTGGCTCTGTTAGAGGTGCTGTCTGGACAGAGATTAGTAAGTGTTTCTGTGATGTAATATCTGCAGATTTTCTCTCTGTGAAACCTCTGCAGCAGCTGGTGTGACAAAGTCTGTTTAGCGCCAAGAGTCTGTCCTTTCATTTCCACCCCTCGTATTTCCCTGCAGCCATGCGAACAGGGCCGCCAACTCAAAAGGATCCACTGGGTGTCCAACATCGGCACAGCTCTTAAGTTCCTGGAGGGAAGGAAGGTAGGTCACTCCGGTTATCTCATCTGTCTTAATTATACGGGGATATTGTGTATAACACTCCCAGCTGGGTCATTCTTCTTCTGCAGTACTTTTTAGTCAAGCTTTTAAAAATATATTTGCTTTTTAAAGGAAGTATTTCTAGAAATTGATATAGCAGACTGTCAGAAACAGGGCCTGGTCAAGATCAGGCACGGACAGGAAATGAACAGGATGGAAGTTAAAGCTAAAGTTACTCATTGCTCAGTGAGGAATAGACAGAGTGCTAACAAATTCTTTATTTTTTCCCTTTTTTTCACAAATCAAACTGATTGGGTAATTTGATCAATTACAATATATTTTCAAGCCAACAGCACAAAATATCAGAGAATTCAATAACTCCATTGATAACGTTTGCTTTTGTTTTCCACCACACATGATGCCACTTCAATGCAATTAAAGAAATAAAGATTTTTATAGAAGATTTTATATAGAAGAAAAAGATATAAATAGGTTGTCAGTTACAATAATGTATTATTTTTTTATATTTTATAGATATTATTTAAAACAAAAGAAAAACTAATATGATTTCAATTATATAAAATTCATTTTATTCTTAACAAATGTGCATTTATGTGATCAAAAATACAGTCAAATAATTTTGTGAAATATTACTTATGCGTTTCATGCGTTTAGATATTTTTTTAATTGATTTTGTAATTTATCTTGTGATGCAAAGATGAATTTTCAGCATCTTCAGCGTCATTTTGATTACATTTTGATCAATTTAATGCATGCTTACTGAGTTAAAGTATTAACCCCCCTCCCTCTCATTTGTTTTACTGATGATAAATGAACTGCACAGTAAGAATGATCCAGTCATGTCTGTAATCTTTTGTCCCAGTCTGGCATCTGTCATCATACCTCATTTTTAACCGTCTCCTCTCTCTTAACATGTCTTGTCTCAGTCTGTGTACCGAGGTTCTCCGGTCAGTACTTCTTCTAGTCACAGTTCTCACAAACACCTCCTCTTGTTACGCATATCTGTGTTTGATGATGCGTACTGTATGCAGCGAGCAACTCCGTTATTTACTGATCTCTGCTGTAGCTGCTACTGGCTGAAAGAGCTGCAATTATTAGTTGAAAGCTTGTTTTTTTTCTACAGCATCTCCTTGACTGGCTGACCATGAGCAAATAGCTTTTTTCTTATTCACTCACATCTTCCTCATATACTCGTGCTTTCATATTCGCTTATTCCCTTTGAAGTGAATATGTCTGACTACTTCATTTAATTCAAGTCAACATGAAATCGATCCTGTTTAATTTCTCTTAATGCATGTTCTGTGTGTTTTCTGCACGGTTTATCAGCAGATAGTGCTGGTTTAGACTGGCTTGTTTGCGCTGCCCTCAGATCTGTGGTTAATATGTTTTAGCATGTTCTAACATGAGAAATACTTATTTTCCAGATCAAACTAGTCAATATCAATGCCACTGACATTGCTGATGGACGCCCGTCCATTGTCTTGGGGCTGATATGGACCATCATCCTCTATTTCCAGGTAATGTTTACTAATTATGATGGTAGGATCTGGAAGATTGCCATATGTCTGTGTGTATCTGGGTTTTAAGAGTCTGTGCTCTCAAACCTTTGCAGATTGAGGAGTTGACCAGTAATCTTACAGCTCTTCAGGCTTTATCCAGCAGTGCGTCTTCAGTGGACAGCATGGCTAGCTCGGAGACAGGAAGTCCACCCATGAAACGCAAAGTGATGACAAAGTTTCAGGGCAATGCCAAAAAAGCCATGCTTAGATGGGTCCAAAACACAGCAACCAAGTAAATACAAGCTCTGTTAAAGTTTTATATATACAGCAAGGTCAATAAATATTTGATCCACCTGTGATTTTGCAAGTTCTCTTACTTAGAAATCATGGAGGGGTCTACAATTTTCAACATAGGTGCTTTTCCACTGTGAGAGACAGAATCTAAAAAGAGAAATCCGGGAAATCACATTGTACGATTTTTTTTAACAATTTATTTGGGCATTACTGTGTCAAATAAGTATTTGATCACTTGAGTCAAAAAAAATGACATTTGGTACAGAAGCCTTTGTTAACAATCACAGAGGTCAAACGGTTCCTGTAGTTCTTCAGCAGGTTTACACTGCAGGAGGGATTTTGAACCACTCCTCCATACAGATGTTCTCCAGATCTGTCAGGTTTCGGGGCTGTCGCTGAGCAACACAGAGTTTCAGCTCCCTCCAAAGATTTTTAATTGGATTTAGGTCTGGAGACTGGCTAGGCCGCTCCAGAACCTTGATATGCTTCTTACGGAGCCACTCCTTGGTTTTCCTGGCTGTGTGCTTTGGGTCATTGTCATGTTGGAAGACCCAGCTACGACCCATCTTTAATGCTCTGACTGAGGGAAGGAGGATTTTGCCCAATATGTCACAATACATGGCCCCGTTCATCCTCATTTTAATACAGTGCAGTCGTCCTGTCCCCTGTGCAGAAAAACACCCCCAGAGCTGATGCTTCCACTCCCATGCTTCACTGTAGGTATGGTATTAGTGGGATGATACTCATCATTCTTCTTCCTCCAAACACGGCGAATGGAGTTCTTTCTCCCATAACTCCTCTGGATCATCCAGATGGTCCCTGGCAAACTTCAGAGGGGTCTGGACATGGGCTGACTTAAGCAGGGGAACCTTCCGTGCGATTCAAGATTTTAAACCATGACGTCTAAAATGTATTACAGATAGTAGCTTTGCAAACGTTGGTCCCAGCTCTCTTCACAGCATTGGCCAGCTCCTCCCGTGTAGCTCTGGGCTGATTCTTCACCATTCTTAGCATCATTGATACCCCACGAGGAGAGATCTTCTGTAGGGCACCAGTCCAAGGGACATTGACAGTCATCATTAGCCTCTTCCATTTTCTGACAATTACTCCAGCAGTTGTTCTTTTTTAACCAAGCTGCTTGGCAATTGCTCTGTAGCCCTTTCCAGCTTTGTGAAGGTCTACAATTTTATCTCTTGTGTCTTTTGACAGCGCTTTGTTTTTGCCCATGTTGCTACTTAGACTTTGGCTGATTGCGGGGTGCACAGGTGTGTTTATGACAGCTAACGACCTCAAACAGGTGCTACTAATTTAGAATCATGAGCAGAGTGATGCTGGACTATTTAAAGGCAGTCTTTGAGGGTCAGAAATTTGGCTGATGAGCAAGTGATCAAATACTTATTTGACAGAGTAATTCCAAAATAAATTGTTAAATTTGTTTCTGGTGACCCTTTGACAGCTCTTTGATCTTGGCCATAGTGGAGTTTGGAGTGTGACTGTTTGAGGTTGTGGACAGGTGTCTTTTATACTGATAACGAGTTCAAGCAGATGCCATTAATACAGGTAATGAGTGGAGGACAGAAGAAGTTACAGGTCTGTGAGAGACAGAAATCTTGCTTGTTTGTAGGTGACCAAATACTTATTTTACTGAGGAATTTATTAATTAATTCATTAAAAATGTTGTCTCTCATAGTTGAGGTATACCTATGATGAGAATTACAGTTTTTTAAGTGGGAGAACTGGCACAATTGGTGGCTGATTAAATACTTTTTTGCCCAGCTGTATATATATATATATATATGTGTCAACCAACAAGAACTATGTATAAAATCCAGCCTAATTTGCCTGTAAGGCTTCTAATGAGACATTATTTCTTCTCTCAAGGCGTCTTGGGATTGAAGTTAAAGACTTTGGTCCTAGTTGGCGCAGTGGTGTGGCCTTCCATTCTGTTATTCACGCCATTCGGCCTGAACTTGTGGACATGGACATTGTGAGAAAAAGAAGTAACCGTGAGAACCTTGAAGAGGCCTTCAGCGTGGCAGAGAACGAACTGGGAATACCACGTTTACTAGATCCTGAAGGTACTTTTACTCCAAAATCTTTCCAGTTACCCAATAGCACCATGGTATTACCCTGGGTTTTGGACATGGGGATGCCATGTTTTGTTGACATGTGCAATGCCATTATTTCAAATGACCTTGGATTACCATGCAGAGACCATGGTATATATAGTATTATATAGTTGGCTAAAACTAAATACATTTACATTACCTAAAATACAAAAAAATCTGGCTGGCTGCCAAGGCAAAAAAAACAACAACATTTTTTGTTTAGTTTAACTTGATGTACTTAAATAACTGAAACTGATATATATATATATGAAAAAAAAGAACTATACAGAGATAAAGAATACAATGACAAAAACACAAAATAAAATGACAGAAAATATCAAAATAGAAAATAAAAAATAAATAAATACGGATATGAAATATAATAATAATAGTCTAGTTTTGTATGTAGTAAAGTATAGTTTATGGTATAACCTTTTGATGCTAATGTTAAAAAAGACTAATAATGCAGAATCTGTCAGTTATCTCTTGTGCTTTTGAAGAGCCACTCATTTGTTTTGAGTTTGATGTGGATAGACACTGCTTAATTATACTGAAGATCCACCATTATCAAGCCTCATTATAGACAGACGCTGTTATAGTTTGTAGGTCATGCTGCTATTCAAGCATGACATCAGGCCAGATCAGATAGAGACTAGCATGACATCATGACGTGATCTGGCAGAAGCCCTTTGAAGAGGCTATAAAAAGCCTTATTTGTCTCTTCAAGTCAGTGGATCGTCTAATATGACAGAAACAAAAACTAAATGTGTGCATAGATACATAAACAGCACAAAGGTAATATCTCAAGGATTTCCACTAAACCTATAACTGTGTTATTGCAGATGTGGATGTGGACAAGCCTGATGAGAAATCCATAATGACATACGTAGCTCAATTCCTGAAGCACTATCCAGATCCCCACCAGTCCGAGACAGATGGACAGCAAGAGGAGGTACGCTTTAGTGCTTATGCTCATGAACAGGCTAAAAATACACTAGCTGCTTGCTGTTGTTATTTAATGCAGTCACTGCTGTAGTGCTCCTTCATCAGTCACTAACAATTACTGTAGTCCATCACAATGTGGAGCCCATTCAAGAATCATTTTACTCTAGAATCACGCCCATAGTGCATTGCTTTGTGTGCTCACTCTGTCTCTCTGTATGTATCACTGGCCATGCACATTCATAGCTGGTTCGTTCCATTCCTACATTCGCTCTCTCTATCCCAGCTTTACAGGTAAGAGTCGATTATGTCTTGTCTGCATGAGATTCATTTAGTGTACAAGACATTCTCAAGAAACGGTGCCTTATGTCCTAGAACAATTTAGGAAACATTACAACATAGTTACTGTAACTTAGAAACACTTGAAGAGTTAATTTGCAAAAACAGAAAGCTCTTTTTTTTAATCTTCAAAAAACATGCTTGTTATTACGCTATAATGTTTTTATTGTGTTAGTTAGCTAGTATTTTTTGGCAATTTATTTTTTTTTGGTAAAAGTATTTCTATCTTATGCTGTAGCGTGTCCGTTGGAAATATCAGTTTACATTTCCAAACATTATTATTGTCATTAATTGTAATAATGCAGTGAGATTATTGTCTGACAACAACCAGTGCTCTAACACAGAGATCTGATCTGATCATCATAACGTGAAGTAACAGAACAAACTGAGACAGACTCAATCCAGAAGAACTGGGACAACGTCTCCAAGATGCTTAAAAAACCTACCTGTAAAGCTACAGTACTGTTCAAAGTTTTAGACAATAATACCATAAATAGATTCAATTTATCAAACTAAATAGAAAAAATATTTGGTATTACAGCTTTTGGTAAAACATCTTCTGTTCTGAGGTACACCCATAGTTTTTCAGGTAGCTTTCCAGCATCTTGGAGACGTTGTAATGTAAACTGATATTTCCTATAACTGACACGCTACCGCCAAAGATAGAGATAACCCACTTAAAACCATTTTTTGTTGCTGAAAATACTAGCGGCCTACGACTTTTGCACAGTACTGTGTATGAAGAGTTCATTAGCAAAACCATTTTCAAAAATCATGTTTTTAATTGCACAATCCAATTAACTACATTCAAATCTTGTCAATTATATGAGTATTAATTACTGACACAAATGTCACCTTTTCCTGAGAATGGCCTGTCGGCGGTGGATTCTCTCTGCTTGTTTCCTCTCTTTCTCTGGCTTTTATCTTGCTAACGTCTTGAATGTGTTGTGTTTGCATCTCTTGATGTGCCTTTGCTCTCCTGGACAGTATGATCCACAAGATATAGAGCTAATGCTTGAGGTATGTGTTTATTAATACATAGGGTCATAACAGCTCCGTATTATGTGTAACAAACAAACTCTTCTTTTTCATTGTTTCACACTGTTGTGTCACCTGCTTTGGGTTCTTGTTATAAGGGTTTCTCGCTGAAGTGAGTGATAAATCGTTGTTTCTTTCTGTCTGATGCGCACAGCGAGAGGAACGCAAGGTGCTGAGGGAGGTGAAGATCTGGCTGGATCAGCTAGAGAGAGATATACTGCGCACGCAGGGATCCGAAGAGAGTCTCACCGACAAATATCAGGTGAACAAGACTATTTTTTGTGCTCTTTATGCTGTTTTGCAGCTCTGTTATGATTGGCTAAATTCTTTGCATTTAAATTTGAGGTCAGATGTCATTATGTCCTTCTTTTTTGACTGCAGGCTTTTAAGAGTTTCCGTGTGCAGTATGAGATGAGAAAGAAACAGATAGAGTCTCTCCTGCAGCCGGTAAACAGGGACGGCAAACTCTCAGTGGACCAGGATGTGGTCAAACAGGCCTGGGATCATGTGTCTGTCAGGGTAAGTGCTTCACCGAATGTATTTAAAGTGTTTGTTTACCCAAAAATGAAATTAAACTAGTGTTCATCTTGAGACAAAGACACTTATATATTCCAAGATTAGTCAGTGCCAGTTTTTTTCAATTAAAACAGCTCAGGCTTACATTTTGGTCTAGGGTTAGGATTAAACCTTGTCTGTCTAAATGAATCCACTAGCTTGAGATTGTCTTTTTTGTACTTTTTTGTATTGATTATGTTTGAAAACTGTTTTTACTCCAACTCAGAACTGCTACTGCTGTGCTTCACTAGCTGTCATTAGCTGTAATAAAGTGTGAATTGGAGCGTAGACCATAGTTCATTACTGAGAAAAGAGGACAGAGACGGTTTTGTTTAATGGAACAGAGAAGTCCACAGAGCGGACGCCGCAATCTGGCCAGACACTTGACAGCTTGAAGGGTCCTCACAGACAGCGAACGGCTTTCAAAACAGATCTCTCCTTTTGATATTTGCGATGCTTTTGTGTGTCTCTCGCAGCTCTTAGACTGGCACATCCATCTGGATAAATCTTTGCCGGGCCCTCTGGGAGTGATCGGAGCCTGGCTACATCGGGCAGAACTTTCTCTGAGAGAAGATATTACCATTCAACAGGCCCACGAAGAGACGGCCAACATCATCCACAGAAAACTGGAACAGCATAAGGTAGGTGCAAAAACATTTTTTATTTCTTAAGGAGGTTGCTAAAAACACTGCTAATAACAGCGTCTGTACTTTCTGTGCAGGAGGTTTTGAAGAATCTGGAAGGACACCGACAGACATTTCAACAGATTCACAGAGACCGATCAGTGAATGGTGTCCCGGTTCCACCAGAGCAGCTTCAGGACATGGCAGAAAGGTTAAATCTGTTGACCTTAAGTGTCATTTAACATGTAATGGATGTTATGTAATGTGCAATCATTTCCAGCCCCGATATACTTCAAACGAAATCGGAAATGAACCGAAATGACGCAATTTCGAACAAAATCAGACCAAAACAAAGTTTGTTCTGGTGGTTCGTTGGCTGACGAAAGCAAACTTTTTGGGGAGTTTGTTTTAACTCCTAAACACCTTTGGTCCGAGGTGGCTATGCAATCCTTTGACGCAGGATTTATTCCCCCTGGTTTGTTCGCCATTCATCGTAGGTCAGACAATGGAGCTACATCTCCAAGTTACTATATATATATATATATATATATATTAGGGGTGGCACGGTTTATGAAAAAAAAACTAACCGCTTGTCTCGGTTCGGTTCGGTGCATGCATGCGTCGCACGGTTCAGGCGCAATGCAGCCTCGTGCCCCGTATGTGACGTCAGTGTGTTTCCCTTTCGCGCAAAAGAATTGAGGTGTTAATAGATAGAACTGCAACTGTATGCAAGTGTTGTGCAACACGCATCCAATTCAGTTAATGAATGATTACATGATATAACTTTTTTAATGCTGTATCCTAAATTGTGGATAATTAACCATTTTCTTATGCATCAGAAAAATAATGATAAATAATGATAGATTTTTCAATTGGATGGTGTTGCTATGCGGTTCCCTTTCAGTCGGTCACTTCGACGTCACGTCGGAGACCGATTCCTATTCGTCGAAGTGACCGACTGAAAGGGAACGTCACGGTTACGTATTGTAACCCACTTCGACGTCACGTCGGAGACCGACGAATAGCGAGATTCCTATTCGTCGTTCTCCGACGTGACGTCGGAGTGACCGACTGAAAGGGAACCGCATAGCAACACC
>JAUMHP010000072.1:1659906-1683875 GCA_032361065.1 Enteromius trimaculatus | reverse complement strand
ATGCGAGATCCCATATGTAACGTCTCCGTTCCCTCCTTCAGGGAACGTGGGTTACCGTTGTAACCTTAGACGTTTTTGCTTAATTATAATTTAATTGTTTAATAGCTTAATTAATGTTGGTATTTTTTTTTATTTAGTTTTAGTTATTTTAGAGCATCAATTTGAAACTAACTAAATGAGAAATGTTGCTTTGGCAACTATCCAACATAATATAAATTTAGGGGGTTTTTGTTTTAGAGTTTATTAATAACCCTGATGTGTAGTCTTAAACTTAATTCTGTTTTATGTCTAGTTCATATTTTCTCACGCTGTCTTTCTCTGACCCTCTTTATCCCACACATCTCTGCAGGACTTGTCATCTTGGTCGTCTGCTGATGAGTTGGACACCTCTGGTTCTCTGAGCCCTGTGTCTGGACGCAGCACACCCAGTCGCCAGCGATCGGTAACGCATCGCCCTCATGTTCTGTCCAGCTCTTCAGAGATCAGTGTTTGCTTGTCACGTTGAGCCGATAGTTTGACACTTGAATGTCCCTGGAACTTGGCCTCCAAAAACACACTTGACACTTTATTAGTATATTACCCAGACTTCCCCCAAAACTCAGGACCCTCCCAGCATGCTCTCCTGTAATGCAAGAGCCGAATCAGAACTGGAGATGTGATTAGTCTCTGTTGTGTTTCTACATCCTATTGATTGATCCAAGCGCATTTTACATCCTTTGAGCAACTAGTCACACTCGTATCACTCCCCTAAATTCTGGCTTGGTTTGTTCCTCCACTCATTTCCCACATTCATGTTTATTCTAGACTCCCACACTGTAGTCATCAAGGAATACTGGTTCTATGAATTAAAAATGTCCAGGTCATATTTAACCTCAAAGAAAGTAAAGCATTTTTGGGCCATTATAATGTTTACAAGCATTATAGTCATTAAAATATTAATGACATTAATACGCATTTCCCCCTCACGTGAATACTGTAATGCATCCTAGATGTTACTGTTTTCATCCCGATATTTTTTTCTTATCAGAATTCTAATCAGATTCTTATTACAATAATACAACGATGCATTCATTCACAAACTATCACAGTAATGCATTGATGTTTGTATATTTGTAATTATTATAATTAAAATAATGATAATTAAATTATACTAAAATAATTTTATATATATAAATTAATTTTCAAGATTGTCACACTACCTATTTTTATGTAATATTTGTATATGTGTATAGATAGATATTATACTGCAATGATGTATAATTGATTAAGAGAACAGACAGCTACGTTTTTTTTTTTTTTTTTTTTTCATTTTCAAAAAAAAGGTTTGTTGGGTTTTTTTTTACCTAGTTTAATTTTTTTTTTTCTTAAACCTAGTTTTAATACATGCCGTTTGATTTGATTTTAATTAATAGCAATGCACAATGAAAAATTATTAAAATAAGTAATCTGAAAGATTGTGCTACGTTTTTACACCATAAAGCATAAGATTTTTCCTGCATTATGGCCTTTATGTACATATACAATTTCCTGGGTAAAATATGACCTGTGACATGTTTGGCAGATTTTGAGATTCAGATGAGCCCTGTTTTAACTTTATGGAAGGATCCCTTGTTGGCAAGGTGGTTTTTCTGAGAAGGGTGTCATGAAGAACCAGTTTCTTTGTCTCCATAGAAGTGCTGTCACTCCCTCGTTTGATTTTGTTGGTGCTCTTCTTTTTTTGGGTTCTTTCATCAGTAGCTTTGTCTTTATTTGCCTGGACTGAAACATTCTTTCTTTCTTTTACCCCCCTGTTCATTGCAAACAGCCACGGGGCAAAAGTAGTCTGTCACAGCCCGGAGCCTGTGCGAGCAGTCCACTTCACAGGTACCTTTCTCCTGGTTTCTAGAACACTTGGAAGATAATGGAACTCAACCCATGACCTGACCGTAGGCCCCTAGCGCTAATAGCTCTGGGTTGACCCCTGAGTGGACATTGTCCTACAAACCTGACCCAGTTTGCAGTGGCCCAGCCATGCAGCTTGTGTCACGCATGCAGAAATATTACCAACCTACAGGCTCATGCTGATGACTTCCATCATCTTCTGTGATTCTAGACACTGCTCAGGTTAGGGAGCTGAGATAGACACTACTAAGGGAGCTCATGCACCAGACCAAAAGCGTGCTTGTTTTCTATATTTTGCGGCTGTGAATATGGATACGCTAGGCTGCTTGCTGCTGAGCCGGTCATTTTTCTTGTCTATTCAGCAAGCGTCTGCAATGAACAATCTTGGCAACTTTCTCTTTTTCTCTCTCTGGTGTGTCACATCTGCTCTTTCACCAACTAATCAATCATCTTCTCCCTCCTCCAATCTGCCATCCGTGCAGTTTGATGACATGCTAGAGAAACGTGACTGTGCCTTACAGAGACTCTCTTCTCTCGGTGGGACTCTTCTGATAGGAGCAAAAAAAATTTTTTCCCATGAGTCAGCATGTAGTGGGTTATGATGAAAAAGATTTTTAATATACAAGATAATTAAAAAGGATAATTATTTTATATTGTATATCGTTTTGTCCCATAAGTAGAAACGACACCAGTGTGCCCCCTTTAAAAATGTATATAATTATATCACATATAATATCACATTTTAATGATAATAAAGATATTAGATTATTAAATTATAATAGAATGTTTTTTTTATTATAAAAAAATATGTTAAATAGTTAAGTATACATTTAATATATTAAATATAAGACAATCCATTTTTTTATTATTATTTTAAAAGAATTGTATCTATATTATAATAATAATAATAATAATAATAATATTAAGACATTAAGATTTTTTTTTAATGTAAGTCTATTGTCCCATTAATATTAGACGTAATCCCATTATGGCCCTTTAAAGATGCTTATTAAATGGAATTGCCAAATTATGTTAAAATAATACTGGTTTGTATTTTAGGTTGTTTAATTAATTTGTCATATTTTAGTATAAGATAAACCATTTTCGAAAGACATCTGAATGGTGACAAAATATTAATTTTCAGGTGAACTATCCCTGTAAGATTTTAATTATAAAATAATTGTTAAAACAATCATTTCTAGGTCAACGTGGGATCATTTTTATATACCATTGATAAATTAACTAAAAATAATTTAAACAAAAAAAGAGAAAGATTAAACTGAGATGCACAGAAGATTTATGAAAGATTAAATAATATTATTTTATATTTTCTAAGATGATTATTAAACCGCAGTAAAGACGAGTAACTCATGACTGGGTGTAACTTTCTAATAATTATTAATTCAAGGAAGCCAGATTAAATCATAAGTACACTGCCATTTGTCTCTAAAGCAATGTAGTTAAGCAGACTGATCATTCCAGTCAGTTTGTCTGGTGTAACCAACGTGTAAGTATCCTTAAAAGCAATGGTGATCACTCAAGAATTGCATCTGGTTGGGTTCAAACACACAGCCTTTGAGTTTTTCCTGCATATTTTTTAGGCAACAGCACCCCCAAACTATATATATTAATCAAAACTCTGAAAACCTTAAACTGAAAACTGTCGAGTTGTGTTTTTCCTGTTAGCATGCTCTCTGTTTAACAGCGCTTAAACAAAAAAGGACTCTTAAAATGGCACTTTTGCTTTCAAATGCTACTGAAGACTTCAAACTAACTCTTCTGTGTCAAGCTTGGTCAGCTAATGTGTTCCCAAATGTCCTGTAACTGATAAATATGTACAAGAAATATGAAAGCCTATTTACATTCTTAAAAATAAAGGTTCCAAAAGGGGATTTCCATAGCAATGCAAGAGAAGAACCACTTTAGTAGAACCTTTTATCCATTATAACGAAGCTTTTGTGGAATGCAAATGTTAAAGGTGGATGATAAAGGTTCTTCGTGGAACCATCAATGCCTAATATCAGTGAACCTTTCATTTTAAGAGCCTAGAGTCTTTTGTGAATCTACAAAGCCAATGTCTTTAGCTACAGATAGGAATAGCTAGATAAACCAATGTAATTTCTCCCGTTCACCTAGTTTAGCATCTAAGCGTTTCCACCTCTTGTGCCGTCTCATGTACAGCAGGTCTCGCAGCGGCGCTGGATCCGGTTCCTCCCATTCTGACAAGGAAGAACCACCATCCCGGTTCAAAACCTTCCTGAAGCGTGTCCTCTGGGCCGCACTGCCGCTGCAGATCATCCTGCTGGTGGTGGTGGTGGTGGCCTGTCTTGTGCCTATGTCTGAGTGCGACTACAGCTGTGCCCACACCAACAACTTCGCCCGCTCCTTCCACCCAATGCTCAGATACACCAACGGGCCTCCACCTTTATGAGCTCAGCGTCGGGTTTCCCTCTAAATTGAACTGCTGCTGAGTTTGGCAGCCATTATCGTGTCCTTGTACAGCTGCTAATTTTACAGTATGTCACTGAGTCTTGTGTAGATGTTAGAACGAAGCCTATTGCACTGAAAACCGCTGTCAGACAAGTGTCGTTAGTGCTACTGATGTTCTTCCATGTTTGATAGGAAGGAGGAAACTAGAGCGTAGGATATTAACTCAACACCGCGAGTTAATCAGGTCTAAAGGCCTTTTTTAATCATGGAAAGATCAAGTTTATTGGGAAAAACGTTGACTGGTGTCGGGTGGCTTGTATCAAATGAATAACTTGTAAAAAAGAGAAGATAAAAAATTTATGAACTCTATATTGCAATTATTTTTTATATGTATTTTTGGCATGTGGTCATCGTTTGGTTTTAAAACGATCGTTGATTTTATTGGATTAGTCCTTTGTTTATTTTTCATTTTTGATCCTAACTAACCTGCTGTAATATTCAAGGTAACTGTGTCATGAATATACTTTACTGTATGTAAACCACTGATATCAAAGAAAATGATATTTATGTATGTACAGTTTGCTAAGGCCTAAGAAACCTTCGCAATGAAAACACACCTATGATATACACATAACCTGCTGATAAGTATTTTTCATTACAATTAAAGACTGAATGACCATGAATTGTTTAATTGTGAATCGTAATTGTTTTCTTACATAGTGTCACTTTTTAAACACTGAAATGATTTGTTTTGTGATATTAACACAGTTAACAGGGAACGCTCTCAGAACGTGACTAGGTTCTTTGTTATGAATGAACATTCTTCCAGTAATGTTAATAGGATGTTCATTTAAAAAAAAAAAAAAATCTTCCTTTTTTGGATTTATACAGAGAACATTCTTGTTCTTCCCATGTCTGCAAAATGCTAAATTGGAATGTTCTCTCAATGTTCTCAATAGCATGGATGTCTTCAGAAACAGCATTTCTGTATCTTAATGGGAATATTAGCTACACACTGAGTAAACGTTAGCTGGATAAATACATTAAATCATTGCATAGTCTCATTCATCACCATCGCCATAGTAAACATTGCTTAATATTTAATTCAGTGCTTGACATTAATAATTTGATGCATGCATAAAACTAGTTATTTTATCAAAATACATGGATTCCCAGAATGGTGCTGTTACAGAAAGCAGATAAATCCTGGTTTAAACAGGAAATGAATTTGAGCAGTGAAATTGTGCTGGTCTAAGCTAGCCTAGTGGGGAACATCCAAACCACAAAACATCCAATATCCAACTCTTCAACAGGGAAAAGGATAAACATTTGTGAACTTTTTATGGATTCTTAAAAAAAAAAAAAACTTTAATGCAGTGAAGTGAATGAAAACATCCTGCAAAGTATTCATTCAGAATGTGTACCTATTGTCTTTTAGAAGAAACCTTACTGAAATGAGTCATTTTTAAAGTGAGCCAAATGTTGTTGTCAACATGAAACATTAGCATATTTCCCGCCCACTTGTTGGTCTTTTTGCTTTGGTCTGAATAAAAATGCTAATTCTTTCTTCACCACTTGAAGCACTAAAAGCTCACAAACACTGCTTTAAATAAAACTGACCAATCACCGAAGGTTTTGGGGAAACTAATCATTAAACAAATGGTTTGGGATTCATTGAACAAAAAAAAAAGAAAAACAGTTGCCTAAATGTTATTATCCCCGGGGGCTGCTTGGCTGTCTGAGGTTGTACTGGAGGGAGCTGGCAGAGTCTGCGGCTGGAACGCATGAGGATGACCAACATTTCTGGAGGAAACTGGAGCTTCCCAGATCTGAGGAGCGTGATGCTGGTGGAGATGAGCAGGAAGATGACAGTGACGTGACTGGAGCAGAACCTCCAGCCTTCTGAGGACTTCATAGTTTGGGACACAGCCTTTGCAGTCAACACCTAACATCTGCGACACCACCGTGTAGAAGTCCAGCAGCTGCAATGTAGGAACATACTAGTTACTTTTTACAAAGTTGACCCATTTCTTGTTTCTTTATGTACAGTACTTTTTAAAAACACATTAATAGTTTATTGAACAGTAATGTTACAAAATATTCAATTCATGGTATTCTATTGAACTTTTTATTTTTTCATCAAAGATACCTTAATGTATCGTGGTTTCCACAAAATTATAAAGCAGCTTTCAACATTGATAAGAAATCATGTGACACTTGAGACTGAGTGATGATGCTGAAAATTCAGCTTTGCATCACAGAAATAAATGATATTTTTAAATATATTAACATAAAGACTGTTTTCTAAACTCACAGTTTTACTGTATTTACTATAATTTAGAATCAAATAAATGCTGCCTTGATCATTAGGGGGGGGGGAAAGTCTTATGGACTGCAAACAATAGTGTACAGTATATACTGTATGTATGTCTATGTACCTGCTTCTCGGTGTGAGTGAGCTCTGCTATAGCACTAGACTGAGTGTCCAGCAGTCTCTGGGCTTGTTGAATCTCATCTCTGGCTCTGAGTTCCTGGTTTTTCAGCTCTGACTTGATGGTGGTCAGTTTCTTCTCAGTCTTTACCTTGTTCTTCTCAAGTTTTCCCAGGTTCTTACTCTGCTCCTCTATGGCTTGGTTTTGTTCCATCACTTTGATCTTGTTGCACCAAAGACAGTAGAAACTAAGAACTTATGAGCATCGCCATACTCTACAGCCCGATTTCATAGACAGGACTTAGCCAAGATTAGACCGTAGTTCAATTAGGAAATTTAAGTCATTTTTAAAAAACATGCTTTAGATAAAAGCATTACTTGTGTGCATCTTAAGACAAAACAAAGTCACTTACATGTTTTATAGTCACATTTTAGTCTAGTCTAGGCTTAAGCCTTGTCTGTGAATCCGGGAGTATATGTGAAACAGCGCTGTTACAGATGGCATGAAATGAAAATTCACTCTATTTTCTAAATGCGTGTTAATGAACTTGTCGTGAACATTTCACTTGTTCATGTTTCATCTTTGATTAATGTTAATTCTTAACATAATTTTACAATTTTATCTTTCATCAGGACATTTACTGTACATTTCATGCGTTTGGCAGATGCTTTAATCCAAAGCATATGCGTTGTATTCACTACATTTCATGAGTATGGATGACTCACATGCATGATTTTACTGTTGCATATTGGATGCTCTACATGAACCATCTGTATGCTTTAAAGATCCAGAAACCAAAACACTGGTCTGGATAATCTATTTTATTACCCATAGAAACTTTTTGTCATATAACTCAAAAACCATATACAGTAAAATTCGATATATTTACAGACTCACAATTCTGTTTTTACATTTTAAAAAAATGGTCTTTGTTTGGTATTTTATGATGAAATTTCTCTTTTTGGTGAGGGTCTGTGGGCCAGGCCTCGTCCATGTACCTTGAGCTCATTGGTGTGGGACAGCTGGGCTTTCAGCTCGGTATTGGAAAAGCGTAAGGTGCTCAGCTCTGCCTGCAGTCGATCCACACGCTTCTGGAGCTTCTTACAGGCCAAAGCAGCGTCATCTTTCTCCGCCGCCAGAGCTGAGCGGCTCCTCTTCTCCTCCTCCAGCTGGACCATCTTCTTCCTCAGCAGCTCCAGGTGAAGTTCTTTACTTTCTGAACGCTCCTTATGTTCTTTAAGCTGCAGACGTTGATGGAAATTATAAACTAATTAATCAAATAATAATACAAATCAGTATAAATAAGTAGAATTGTTGTATGGTTTATATTTAAGAATTTTGTATTGGTATGTTATACTTTATTATTTTACACTGGTTTTACATTGAAATAAAGTATAATAAATAATTTAATAAAAAAATACAAAATATAATGATTGAAGACTTAGTTTTGATTAAGCAGTAAGTTTACATTTAAATTTCAGTTGTTTGAATTATTTGTTTTAATTATATTTCATATTAAAGTATTAACATTACAAATTAGACTGCACTTTTTTATTTAGCCATTTGTTTATAATTTTTAAGGAAAAATCTTGAAATTAGTATTAAAATCTGACTAAATTGGTCAATAATTTGTAAACATCTAACAATTTTATATTTTTATTTTACCATTTTAATTCGTCACTCATCTCAATCAAGCACATTTTCATTAAAATCGGACACAATTGCCATTTGTTTGTAAATCTGTAACAATTATTTTTCATTTCTGCACTATTTTAGATTTGTATTTGACTATTTCTATAACATTTTTTCATGATAAAATGTGGCATTGCTTTGTAAACCTGTAACAATTGTTGTATGTTTGGACAGATCATGCACCAAAACACTGAACTACATTCAATATCCTCCTGTCAGCACCTTCCTCTGAAGGCTGTAGTTTTGTGTCTTGGTCTGCAGTAAAGCTGTCCCTTCCTGTCTGCTCAGCTGTTCAGCCCTTGTAAGAATGGCCTCGAGTCTCATATCAAATCCCAGATCTGCAGCAACATGATCCACTTTCAGCTTCTCTGAGAGCTGCTCCACAAACCGCAGGTACTACAGAGAGAAGACCCTTGACAGGTCATTCTAGGACATTTATAATACGTTCTAATTATGCTCTAAATGATACACACGGGCTGGAAAAGTGTTACAGTTTATACAGTATAATAAATCTGGTTCCTCACATGCCGTTTGTCCTGATCCATTCCATCTTTCCAGACTCCAGCCGTCAGCAGCTCATCCTCCAGACCCTTGATTCTGTTCAGCAGCTCCTGTTCTCTCCGTTCTGAGCTGCTCTGTTGCTCTTTGTGTCTGGACAACTGCTCTTCCACCTCCGCCAGCCTGCCCTCCATCTCTAGCTGAGACTAAAGCACACAGAAAAGCACAGGAGTGAAAAAATAGGAGCACAATCTATATTATAAAAGATGAGATACAAACATTACCTTTTGTGCACTTTTCTCCCTGCTGCACAAGGCTGTAAGTGCCTTCAATAGATCACTTTGTGTATGTTGAGGAGGACGAGACTCATCCTCCAGCAGAGCTTCAACGTTCTTCATGAAGGCCTCATGGTGACTGTGAGACGCCTGAACTTCATTCTGGCAGCTGTGGAGTTTATTTTGCAGATCTTGAGAGAGATTCTCATAGTGGAGACAGCTCTGCTGTGCAGACGCCAGCGCCAGTTCAGACTCCTGCAGGGAAGTTTTGAGGCTCTGGTTCTCCCTCTCCAAACTTAGTTTCCTCAGGGAGATTATATCCAGCTCCTTACAAAAAATGCTTTAAAGCATGTAACTTTTTCTCATAAAATATTATACATTTTGTAGCATTTACAATTCGATTAAGATTCAAAAATACGATTCATGTCTTCCTCTGAGCCACATTAATATTGATTACTGAACTATCAATTCTCAGATGATTTATACATCTGAGGGGTCATCGGATACACATTTTACAAGTTGATATGATTCTTTAGGTTCTTGATTAAACGTCTACAACATACTTTGATTAAATTGCTCAATGGTAGTGTAAAAAACACCACCTTTAATCTGTCAAAATCAGCTCTGTTTTTATCAAGCCATGTGAGTCCATGTTGCTTTAAATGCTAATGAGCTTGGCTGACCCCGCCCTTGTGGAGTGATGAGCAGACTTTAAATGGCAGCAAAACTGGTAGCACATTATTAGGAAAGATTGATAAAAACCTTTATACTCACTTCTTCTGTAGATGAAGCTGGATCACAAATGATTCGCACGAACATAGACACATTTAGGCAGATCGGGATTGGTGCATTCCCTTCAAAATGAAAGTAAGACGAATCCTCTTCGTCTTCAGCAGCTCAGATATCGAGAGGTAAATGACGACTGCTATATTCATCATTACATCCAACAACTAAACACTTTAATCACTTAATCTGAGACATCCTGTCTTCCCCTGCACCAGAGTCGACACAGTGACTGATGACAGCTCACTCAGGGCGGGGCTAAGGTAAGAAGGTCGTGTCAATCAACTATCGTGGGAGGGGCCTGTGCAGAACTACATAATTCTGACTCTCTGAGCAGCCTGATTTGAGAAAGAGGATTTTAAACTGAGTGGACTTTTATCATTATAGAATGAATGTGTACACACACTTCCACATTTATGTTCAAACAACTTGTAAAGTGAATTTTGCATCCGATGACCCCTTTAAATTTGAAGTACAAGTAAAAAATTTTATGGCGTGTTGATTTCTAAAACCGTATTTAATTGCATTACAGATCTGTAAGATACCTGTCTGCTAGAGTTCAGCTCACTGGCTCTTGATGCTGAGAGCGACTTTTCATGTTCTACATCATTCACCAGTCTCTTCACTGTTTCTCTGCTGGCTTTACACTCCACTTCGTACAACTTCACACTCTCCTCTAAAGCACAAATGCTGTTCTTTAGTCGGTGGTTCTCCTTAAAGCAGGCGTCCACCTAATCATAGAGAGATATGTTAGAGATTGTGAAAATATTGGTTAACAGCATATGTGAAAACACTCACCACAGATAAGATATAATCCATAGGATCCGCCTTTCCTGCCACATTTACAGACACTTTGCTTGCTACTGCTGATATAAACTCATCAGATCTTTTCTGGGTTTCAGCAGCTTCCTGTTTTGCCTTGTTGCATTCTGCAAAATACTGTCTGCAAATATGTGATGACAGTGTTTACTAAAAGAAAATCTAAAGAATAAAATCATATAAAGATGAAGCTTTTTGACTGAATAGTTTATAATACGTTTTACTATGTATACTATCAGCCAAAACTTTGGCTTTTGCATTTGTGCATGTTAATAAAATAATATATTTAAATTTAGTATATAAATAATAAAATTATAATCATAATTTCTTTTTATTAAAACATTAAATAAAAGTTAAAAGTTTAAGTTTTAAAATATAAAAAAAAAAAATCTAAAACACTAAAACAAGTGGTTGAATTTGCTTCATTTTTTTTTACGTAAGTGGTTGTAATAAATTTATTTTAGCTACATTTATACAAATTTAGCTGACTAACTTTATACTACATTTGTTTATTTTAATGCCAAAATAAATAGTTTGCAAACACTTACAATTTCAGAAGGCACCTGACTTTAGAGAAGTGCAAGATAAATACTGTTATACTAAAATATAGAAAATTTCATATTTCTAAAAAATTGGAAAAATAAATTAAATAAAAATATAAATAAATAAATAAAAATAACAATAAAAACACAATAAAAATAGGTGTGTTCAGACATTTGACTAATGCAGTAAATTCTCACTTTGATTTGATATCAAGTTCCAGGATTTTCTCCTTGTTCTCCTCATTCTCTTTTGTAAGTGTCTGTATTCTCATGTCCATGAAGCTTCTGGAGGAGGTGATGGAGAACATCTCCTGCTCTGTGTTGTGGTTGCGTTCTCTGAGCGAGCTGATGAGAGACTCCTGTCTCGCCTCTTTCTCTTTATGTCGATCCACGGCATCCCTTAAGTTTTTCAGAGCCTCTTCCTGAGATGCAACTTTGGTTTGGCTTTCCAAGAGCTGTTAAATGAATTAGTTATTTCACATAAGGAATGTACATCCCAAACACCACAACTGACCAGTGAATATAAGGACCTGTGATTGGAGTTTGTTGTATTTGGTCTGCAGGACGGCCAGCTCCTCACGCGCCGTCTCAGTGGCCTGTTTATAGTGTGTGAGGTGCTGCTGAATAACAGACTCATCCATTGCCAAACCTGAATGCTGACAGACAGAACCCGATGTATGCATAGCAACAGTAACAGAGAACATTTTCAGAATGTTCTGGAAGGGTTCCCTCAAAGTTATGTTCTTAGTAACACTAGAACGTCTCAAAATGTTAGCAGAAAAATGTTATACATCATATTCATGCATGTATATATATATGCATTTATTATTGAAAAGGTTTTCTTTTAACATTCTTGATTTTTTAAATGTAACTACTGTTTAAGAATGTTCCAAGAAGATTTTAAAACATAAAAAAAAACACTTTCATAATTTAATGAGTACATGACCAATACGCACTAATGACATTTTTGTTTGTTTGTTGGGCACAATGAATATTCATTAACTTTTTATAGTAATAAAATACAACGCATTTTGTTTATGAATTAACTAAATCTTGTATAGATGATCATAAAATATAAAATGGTTGTATAGTCCATGTTGGCAAGTCCTGTATATGTTTTATCTTTTTATTGATACTGATACAAAATCAAATGGCTATAGCAGTACACGGTAAGCAATTAAAGGCACCAATTCCCTTTGTAAAGAAAAATAAGAATATATCACTCTGTAAAGTGGCACAGTGTACAAAAACTCACTTGTTTCTGTTATTGCTCCTCGTCTATATCAAATCTTCTCTTAATGTTCAGTTTTCTGTAGGTTATTCATGTTAATGTGTCGCTGTAGTTTATCAGGTATCCAAGCAACACAAAAACATTTAACTTGTTCACCAACAGAGGGCGCGCCATCAAGTGACCGCAAGTCACATTTATACATTTGGCACATGCTTTTATCCGCTTTTATATTTTATTTTTCCTATCTACCTGCTGCAAAGTCTTGATAAATGTGTGCTATTTTACAGCTGTCATCAGTTTGAACATTGGTAACATGATTTGCGAAACATGATAGATATATAGATTTCTCATGAAAAACTTATTGAGAGAACAAACGTAGATTTACATGTTCTTTTACACGAAACTTACCAAATAAAAAAATTAGGTTCAAAATAAAATAAAATAAAATCCGAATAAGTCTGTAGGGGCGGAGCGACTTTTACGTTGAATTGGACGTCACCAAAAATACCGGAAGTGCCCGGACCACTCTTGCAGTTCGAACTGTCAAATAAACTTTATGTGAATGTTTGAGAATGTTGCAACATTTGTATCTACAGTGTAACACTTTCTGTCACCGAACGTTCTAATATTTGGCGGGACGGGACATGGCAGGTACGTTAAAGGTTAAAGCGAATGAATTACTGTGAATTATTAGATATCAAATATAAGTTCGCGTTTACAAAACAATTAATAGTGTTGCTGCTTTATGTCAGCTGATCAGAATGAAGCTTCAGTTGCATTTGCCTCTATTGGCCTTTATAATTAATTGTGATGGAGGTAATACATGATTAGATTGAGCATTGCAGTGTGTTGACATGCTTGTCAGTTAAAATAAAGGCCATTACATTCTTGCTGATGTACACATAATTTGATACTGTTTTAAACTGTTTGATTCATACAGGCATGTCTCTTAAGATTTTATGGAGGTTACACCAGCCTTTGAAAAGGACACAAGCCTGTGGATTTGCTCTCAGGACACTAAACGGATTAAACAGTGTCACCAACAGGTTAAACTGCACAACACTGGCATCCAGTGCATCTGCACAAAACCTTCTCAAAGACTGGAGGAATGGTCACACTAGTTTACACAACCATAGATGCTTTTTACAGAGAGGAGTGTGTCACCGACCACATTTTGAAATGCTGACTCCTTTAAATTTAAAATCTAAAACATGTAGTTTACAAGTGAGATTACAGTCCGCAACAACTGCCACAAAGTCAGTGCTGAAACAAGGAGGCATGCCCGGAAAAAGGGTATTTAAGGGACCAAGAACAAAACAGCCTTCACGAAGCAGTCAGCCTAGTCTGGAGGAGGTGTGTGAGGATTTTTTTTTTTTTTTTTGTTAAAATCATCATTGCTAAATATAACTATGTGTCTATGTTTTCCAGGACATGATGCAGTGCATCGCATATGCAACTGCAGATCAGTACCATTTACCAACACTCTGCCACGATCTCATCGCTCATGGCTTCGCTGAAATCCAAGAATTTCCCAGAGGTCAATTTTTTTGAGCATGCATAGAAAATAATGCATTTCATTCTTGTTTGAGGAATACACATGTTTGTAGTGAATACATCTTGTGGTTTTCAGACGCTTCTAATGTTTTGGTGATGGGGACAGAGAATGCTGCAAAATCTTATGATAGTGGCACAATATTCATCTTCAGGTATGATGAATTGTCTTGAAATGTTAATTTCTGGGCTTTTATTTTATTTTTTGTATTTACCATACAGAGAAGGCTCTGTGGTGTTCTGGAATGTTGAAGAAAAAACTGTGAGTATTAGTTCTGTTTTATTCATAACATTTGGAATAACTAAGATTTGTAATGTTTTTGAAAGAAGACTTTTATGCTCATCAGCTGCATTTGTTTTATCAAACTGACAGTAAATAATTTATATTATTATATTATATTACGTATAAGTAAATACCTATATGTGTGTGTGTGTGTGTAGATATACTGTGTATATATATATATATATATATTAAAATGCAGTTTTATTCCTGTGATGCAAAGCTACATTTTCAGCATCATTACTCCAGTCTCCAGTCCCATGTCAGATGATCCTTCAAAAATCATTCTAATATACTGGAGGTGTTCAAGAAACATTTCTTATTATCATAATGTTGAAAACTGTGTAGAAAAGAAGAAACATACATGCATCTTGCAGTCTGTAAGTCAGCATGTTAAAATAATTTCTGAAGGATCGTGTGACACGGAAGACTGGAGTAACGGTGCTGAAAGTTCAGCTGTGTGTCACAGGAATAAGTAAAATACAGTCAAATAAGAGTAGTAATATTTCATTGCTCTACCTTGATGAGCCACTCCTGATGATTATACACAAACATACTCCGTTAACCTTAGGTTTATACTCAGGTAAAGACAGTGATGAGGATCCTGGAACAGCATGAAATTCAACCCTATGAAGTTGCTCTAGTCCACTGGGAAAATGAAGAAATCAGTTATACTGTAGGAGAGTGAGTCACAAATCCTTAATTTCTTTATGCATATATTAAGTCATAAAATACCTTTTGAAAGTTACAGTATTTTTTTTTTTTTCTTTTTTCATTTGTGTTTTTGTTTAGGGGTAGTTCAAAGCTTCATCATGGAATGTTCTTGTTTAATGACGAGCTGAATTATGATCAGGTTGTTCTGGAGAAGTTTGCATTTTCCAATGCTTTATCTCTGTCAGGTGGGATATGTTTGCATTTTCACACATTTTTAAAAAATATAATAAATTATAAAAACAGTGATGATCAATTATATTATTATGAGTGCATTTTTGTGTTACCTTGCCTGATTTCAGTAAAACTGGCAATATGGGAGGTCTCTCTCGACAACTTTGTTGAGTCCATCCAGTCAATTCCTGAGGTAGGTACTTACGTACTCTTTCATAGGTAATAGTTCTGTATATTAAATGGCACAAATGCAAACATATGTTCTGATTTTCTAAAAATGCAAAATATACCTCAGTTTGAAATTAGGTAATTGTGGCAACCTTTTTAACAGATGCTAAAATCTGGACAAAAAGTGAAACTGTCCAGAGCTGAAGTTATGCAGAAGATAGGGGAGCTCTTTTCCTTGAGGTCAGGCTGATTTTGTATTATTTTATCTGGTTTATTTTATATGAGATAACCTGCTGCTGGAATTGTTATTACAACCTCTTTAACCTTCTACAGGCACTGCATTAATCTCAGCTCAGACTTGTTGATCACACCTGATTTCTACTGGGACAGAGAAGATCTCGAGCAGCTCTATGACAAGACCTGTCAGTTCCTCAATATTAACCGAAGAGTTAAGGTTAGCGAAATAATTTTTAGAAATCTTAAAGGAAAATAATTATTTCATCTAATGGTGAAAACAAGCTTAACATTTACTCGCCCTCAGACCATCCAAGATTAGTTAGTTTCTTTGTTTTGGAGAAATGTTGCATTCCATTATTTGCACACCAGCGGATACTCTGCAGTGAATGGGTGCAAACAGCTGATAAACATATCACAGTAATCCACAAGTAATCCACACCACTCCAGTCCATCAACTACCATCCTGTAAAGTGAAAAGCTGTGTGTTTGTAAGACACAAATCTATCATTAACCTGATTTAGCTTTAAAACCGCTGCACTTCACAAAGCTTGACTATTACTTGTGATGTTTTTATCAGCTGTTTGGACTCTCATTCTGACGGCACCCATTCAGTGCAGAGGATTCCTGGAAAGTAAGTGATGCCATGCTAAATTTTCTTTTGATAAAGATACAAACTCATCTACTGGTTTGTATTCTAGGTTATTAATGAGAAGTTACAGCACTGCACTGAACTAACAGACCTGATGAGGAATCACCTCAGTGAGAAACACAGTCTCAGACTGGAGTGGATGATTGTTGTACTGATTACTATCGAGGTTAGTAACAACTGACATCCACCTTAAAGCTGCAGACTGTAATTTTTTACCACTCTAGCGGATAAATGAACAGAACTGCATGTGTCTTGCAGAAGAATATTGTACCAGGAGCTATTTCTCTCTGTTTATGTCTATGATGAATCACACAGGTTCTGGACTACTCTGCAGCGGTACCTAAAACCAGTCTAAATAGTCAGAATATAAACGCTTATTATAGGTATTATATAGCCATAGTGATTCCGGACAAGCCAAAAACATGGTTTGGAAACTGGATTCATGGTGTAATCACTTACAAATTCTGAGCACAAAAAAGTTATGGACTGCAGCTTTAAGCAGAATTTCATTTTGACCACCAGTTCAATAAACAATACTATTCAGCTGCACTATCAAAAACTGTTGAAATGTCTACATCATATTTACGTCCTCCAAATTTGATTAAAAGTACACATTTTGCAAATGCAACGCAAAACTTATACATGTTGTTTTCTTTTATTTACAGGTGATGTTTGAACTTGCTCGTGTAATCTACTGAGGACCCACAGATACAGTCTTACAACGCATACAGCGACTTTAAAAACCAGCACATCCTTTGATTTTCTGTAGATGAAGTTCTCAATGATAAATCATCTTGTGTTTCCCCATTCTTAACCTGACACTGAGCTGAAATAAAGTTTTTTTAGGAGTATTATTTAAATAGTGGCTCTATTTTTTTTTTTTTTAATCTGTCTTTAACTCTGCTCATGCTGTAACTGTTTTGTAACTGTGTTGTGCTTACAAAGCCTCTGATAATGCTAAAATTATCTTACATTACAAGCTGTTTTTGGAACACGTATGCAATATTAAGCTTACACTTTTACTAGTTATTAAAAATGATCCTCAAATGAACCTGCTAACAAATACAACATCATGCTGATGTTTTAGACTAGTGTTCTCGCAGTAGATTGATTGATCAGCCTCTAGTGATTGACAGCCGGTCGATACGGCGCGCGCTCACGTCATGTGATTCAAAGCCTCCGGAAAACGGCAGCGGATCACAGACTGAGCTCGTACTGCTCGGTGGGGAGCTTTCCTCCGCTTCAGCAAACAAACCAATCTGAATACGACATTAAAGTTCGCCGAGAAAGAGCAGACGGTAAGTGACGGCTTAAAGATTTTATTTCAAACAAGTGCTTAATAAAACGATAGTCGGCTTGTTTTTAGCCCCGCAACGAAGGGCACTATCGATTACTCGCCGATCTTGACCGAAAACGATTCATATTTTGACCGTGTTCGTCTTGGCATTGCTTTTGCTTATCGAACAATGAACGGTTTTCATTCCTGTGTTCATCCGTGTGATTTTCTTTTGCAAGTTTAAAGTGTAATGTTTTTTATTGGGTTAATTTCGTGAGCGCGTGTTTCCTATTTGTCCGCGGAAACTTTTGTACTCGGAATTCACCAGCATGGGCGGGGCTTCAGCAGAGAGAGAGAGACACACACATAACACGTAGTTGCCTCAAAACCTATTTAGACACTGAAACCGCACTTCTGACAATTTTATTTGTGAAATAGGACATGTTGGTTTTTACATTTAGATTTTTATGCAAGTGAGGAATGTATTTTATTTGTTTTATTTGCTAGAAGTATTGTTAAACTCAGAAGTATAGAAAAACATTCTTACACACACACACAATCAAGTTAATATACAAAACATGGCCAAGGATAGATGCAAAAATATGATTACTCATCATTATATTTACATCAATGTTTTATACCTATTTTTTGCCAATATATCTTTCAAAACCATTTAAAAATGTATTTTGTCCATATATTTCAGTACAAGAAAAAACATTAACGTCACATTTGAGGTGAAAAAATATTTGTTGTTAAAGTATATAAATATTTACCACATATGCATTCATTCTCAATGTAGTCTGTAGTAGGATTATTTTTATCTTGCCCCTGAAATACATTCTGAAAATGTATTTAATTGAGACTCTGTTTCCAGCATATATATTGAATGTATTCAAAATGTATATTATATACATGTATAGGATTTATCTATTTATTTATTTAGCCATATGATCAAGGACACATAGATGTTCTTTAATAAATAGGTTTTTTTTTTTTTTTTACTGAACTTATTTTCTTTTAATTTGTGTTTGCATTTAGGTGTAAAAAATGGACTTGGCCCATCATGGTCTTGTTCTCCTTAAGCGCCTCAATGCTCAGAGAGAGTTTGGTTTCCTCTGTGACTGTACTGTGGCTATAGGGGATGTTCTTTTCAAAGCCCACAAAGCCGTCCTTGCAGCGTTCTCAAACTACTTCCGTATGCTGTTTATCCATCAAGACAGGTACTACAAACATAATTGCAAAACTTTTCTTCATTCACATTTGCAGTACTTTTATTAAACGATTCTTCATGCTTCTCTTTTGCAGTAACTGTGTTCGACTGAGGCCTTCTGACATACAAGCAGATATCTTCAGCTACCTGCTTAACTTAATGTACACTGGAAAATTCACCTCACAGCCCATTGACCCTCTTCGCCTTGAGCAGGGTGTAAAATTCCTGCATGCTTACCCTTTATTACAGGAGGCCAGTCTTCTTATAAACCCTGAGTCCCAGTACGTACCTTTGACCAACTCGCTTTATGGCATACAGTTACCTGATCAGACATACAGCCGGCCTGAAAGAAAAACAGCATCCAAGGATAGCGCTTGTGCTAAAAACTCTGAAAACGTTAGCCGAGAGTTTTTGGAAGCTTCTGATATGGATTACAGATCTCCACAACCTGTCGGCATAGAGTCACCCACCCAAAACCCTGCAGCCACAATGGTCCAACACCTCACATATGGCATTATGAGCAGGAGTGCTTCCTCCAGAAAGCATTACACCTGTAATTATTGTGGAATACGTTTTAATCAGAGGTGCAAGTTGAAGGAACATCTCATTGTCCACGCCAACCAAGCAACTGAGCCATATGTGTTGTCTATGCAAAATGGTCACTCTATTGAGCTTGAAGGTCAGGAAATGGAGGAGGACCATTTGCATGCTGACAGCGATGTTATTAGTGATACTGATCAACAGGCATGGATGGAAGACACCCCGCCGCCCTCTGAAATTGCTGATATAGACAACCTGGAGGGCACTGAGATGGGTCGTGAAATGAAACGGCGAAAATTTGAGTGTCCGACCTGTGCTCGCAAGTTTATTCAGAAAAGTCACTGGCGCGAGCACATGTACATTCACACTGGAAAGCCATACAAGTGCAGTGCTTGCGGAAAGAACTTCTGCAGAGCCAATCAAGCTGCGCGACACGTTTGTTTGAGTCAGGACATGGACTCGTACATTATGGTCAACAAACAGAGTTTGGTCCTGTGTGGTGGAGAAGACAACAGTCAAGTGGAAGCTCTCTTTCAGACTTCTGAAAGACCTTTTAAATGTAGCATGTGTGCAGCACCTTTTGCAATCCCTTCTGAGGTTCCCAGACATCAGTGTTTGGCTGAGAGTGACCCTGTACCAATGGCAGAAGATTCACTGGGGGAAAATCTAAATAAGGACTTGGAGACAACTACTACTGAAATAACCACTCCTTCTTGAAATGACCCGCTAAAGCAGTTGTTAGCTTATCGGCAGTATTTACCCATTTGTATGTTTGTGTTATCATAGTTTTTTTTTTAAGGTGTACTGCATTATTTCAAGTCTCTTTTCTATTCGTTTGAAATTAATAAAATGACTAAACGTAAATGTTTCCAGTCAGAAATTCAGTAATTCCATATTGCAAGTAGAAATAAAAGAGCATATTACATGGTTGTCTTACATCCAGCTGCATTAGCATGCCTTATATTAACTTTACAGAAATAACAAGTCAGAAATTGGTAAAGTTTCTTTTATTTAAATAAAACTTAAAATTAATTTGTATTAAACCATACATTTTTAAATGTCGCAAAATCCAGGAACAATGCTACACTCCTGTATTTAGTTGATTGTTAATATTGCAGTTTCTTCAAAGATGCATAGTCTTTGTATAATCAAACATTCTGTACATGTGGTTTTGAACACTTAATATATTAGAATAAGTAAAAATTTGTTTTCAATACTTTGATGGCTTTGATGGCTTATCACGCAAACCTCTGTAATACAGGCAAGGCAGGTTGTATAATATTACCAAAAGTGCTTAACTGTGTAATGATCATATACAGTGTGCAGAGTGTTTTGATACTCATGGAATATTTATATAAGTGCTTCTCTGGGGGAAAATTGTCAGTAGTTGCAACATTAGTTTGCATGCTTCAATTTCTATGCCAAAAATATAGTCACTAATATCTTCTGAAATTCGGTGTTACTGTAAATTAAAATAGTAAATTACAAAAAAAAAACATACTTTGCAACAAAAATAAATCATGAGTTTGATAAGGTTTTGATTGTTTGTTTTTTGTCAAACAAATTAAACTTTGACTAAATCTTACTGATTCTTACTAAATCTCTCGTTGAAAGAGCATGATTGCGATTACAGACTTGGTAGTGTACATCAAATTTAGAGTGTAAAATAAATTTATCCTGGCTACATATCGAGGTATATGATGGTTCAAAACTAAATTACCTTTGATTTAGTAAATGTCGTTAAATACCAGGGATTGCACATTATTCTACAATCATAATCATTTTCTTATGCTAAATGTGCCAAACGGTCAGGGTATAATGCATGTGTACAAATTTTTTTTTGTTTTTTTTTGTGTGTGGTTTGTTTAAATATGTAACAACATGATATAATGTGACATAAGATTAGGCTAATGTCTGAAAAAGGATAAAAAAAACTCATTGACAAATATCCTTAGTAAAAATATGACATAATAGCTGCTTTTGAAGGGTTTCATATGTTGAAATATTTTCTGCATTAAATTAAAATGTAAAAATGTATTTAATGATCAAAAGGCAGCCTCTCTATTAAATAACTACTGTTTTTGGTTTCACTTTTGCTTAATGAAACTTTAATGATTCAGTTTTACTTCTCAGTGGTTTGGTAATTTCATTTGTTGTCACATCCAGGTCTAAAATGTTCAGAATTCCTCTTGTTAAACTTGCACCTGAAATTATAGAATCAGTGTTATGAATTGAGAAAAAAAACTGACTTCAAAAATGACTGATAACTAAATACTGTATAGTAAAATCACTTACCAACGCATTCAAATCTTTCATCTGGTTTAGCACGCCACTATTAAACTGCAGCATCGGATGTCTGTTTAGTAGCAGTATCTTGGGGTGCACCCTCTGTGTGTGTCACATGTAAGGAATCTCCAATATTATCTACAGCATCCTCCCACACATCGTCCTCTACCTCTGACTGAGGCTCTGTTGAGGTATGCTGCAGGAAAGCCTTCCCATTTTCTTCATCTGATATACACTCTTGAGTTAAAACTGATGTCTTTTCCTTTTTTGCAGCCACAAATAGTGGTTCAACATCTTTCGATGCAAGTGAAGCCTCTGAGTTTGCTTCCTCCTCCTGTTCAGCCACCTGCAACATTCCTTTCTTTTCTTCTGATGTAGCATTAGGTGGGGCTGTTGCTACTACAACTGCGGCATTTGCTGGTGCCATCATCACAGGGGATAAAGCAGGTTTCTCTGCTACTGGTGTTTCCTGCTGTGCCTTTTCTACTGTAGTCATGGTGGGTGCCTCCATCTCAGTTATGACTGATGTTGCCTTTACCAAGGTCACAGCTTGTATCGTTGGTGTCTGTGCTGCCTGCTCCGTAACTGGTGTTTGTACTGCTGGAATCACAGCAGGTGCTTCTGGTATTAAAATTGGTGTCTCTACCACTATTGGCTTTACTTCTACTCCTGCAGTCACTGCTGGTAGAACTACTGTAGGTGCAGTCTCTTTTGCAATCACTGAAACCAGAGCTGGTGTCTGTACCACTGGGATCATAACAGGTCTCTCTCCCATTGCACCTGCAGTTGGTGCTTCTGTGGTAGTTTCTAGTACTAGGCTCACAACTGACCTTTCCGCTGTTGTAGACACAGTTGGTGTCATCATCACTGGGGTTACGACTGGCATCTCTGCAACTACAACTGGAGTTGGAGTTTCCACTACTGGAATCACAATAGGTGTTTCTGCTGGTGCAGTCTCTGCTGAAACAACTACTGGAGGAGTAGCTTCTGTTACTGCCACTAAAACCTGACCTGGTGTCTGTGCCACTGGGGTCACAGCTGGTCTCTCAACCACTGCAACTGCAGTTGACTTTACAACTGACGGTTCTACTACTGGGATATTAACAGGTGTTTCTGCTGTTGTAGTTACTGGTGAAACAGCCACTAAGGGTGTAGTGTCTGTAACAATTTCTGAAACCTGTGCCACTGGAGTCAAAACTGGTGTCTCAACCACTGCAACTGGAGTTGACTTTACTACTGGACTTTCAACTACTGGGTTCAAAATGGATGTTTCTACTGTTGCCTCCACTCTTGAAACAACTACCGGAGGTGCAGTCTCTGTTACCATCTCTGAAACCTGACCTGTTGTCTGTACCACTGGGGTCACAGGTGGTGTCTCTATCTCTATCACTCTATCACGAGCTAGCTTTACTACTGGCACTTCTACTACTGGGATCTTAACAGGTGTTTCTACTGTTGCAGTTACTGCTGAAACAGCCACTGGGGGTGTAGTGTCTGTTATGATTTCTGAAACCTGACCTGCTGTCTGCACCACTGGAGTCACAGCTGGTGTCTCTATCACTGCAACTGGAGTTGACTTTACAATAGGAGTTTCTACCACTGGGATCACAACAGGTGCTTCTACCGCTGCAGTCACCACTGATACAACTACTGGATGTGTAGTGTCTGTTCCCATCTCTGAATCCTGACCTGGTTTCTGTACCACTGGGGTCACAGCTGGTGTCCCTACCACTACAACTGGAGCTGGCTTTACTACTGGCACTTCTACTACTGGGATCTTAACAGGTTTTTCTATTTTTGCAGTTACTGCTGAAACAACTACTGGGGATGTAGAGTCTGTTGCCATTCCTGAAACCTGACCTGGTGTCTGTACCACTGGGATCAAAACTGGTGACTCAACCACTGCAACTGGAGTTGACTTTACAATGGGAGTTTCTACTACTGGGATCACAACAGGTGTTTCTATCGCTGCAATAACCACTGATACAACTATTTGAGGTGTAGTGTCTGTTACCATCTCTGAATCCTGACCTGGTGTCTGTACCACTGGGGTCACAGCTGGTGTCCCTACCACTACAACTGGAGCTGGCTTTACTACTGGCGCTTCTACTACTGGGATCTTAACAGGTGTTTCTATTTTTGCAGTTACTGCTGAAACAACTACTGGGGGTGTAGTGTCTGTTGCCATTCCTGAAACCTGACCTGGTGTCTGTACCACTGGGATCACAACTGGTGACTCAACCACTGCAACTGGAGTTGACTTTACAATGGGAGTTTCTACTACTGGGATCACAACAGGTGTTT
>JAUMHP010000072.1:1648927-1659806 GCA_032361065.1 Enteromius trimaculatus | reverse complement strand
CTATCGCCGCAGTCACCACTGATACAACTACTGGAGGTGTAGTGTCTGTTACCATCTCTGAAACCTGACCTGGTGTCTGTACCACTGGGGCCACAACTGGTGTCTCTACCACTGCAGCTGGAGTTGACTTTACAACATGAGTTTCTGCAACTGGTATTACAACAGGTGCCTCTACTGCTGAAGTCACCACTGATACAGCTACTGGAGGTGCAGGCTCTGGTACCATCACTGAAACCTTACCTGGTGTCTGTACAACTGGTGTCTCAACCACTGCAACTGGAGTTGACTTTACAATGGGAGTTTCTACTACTTGAATAACAACAGGTGTTTCTACTGCTGCCATCGCTGCAGAAACATCTACTGGAGTTGCAGTCTCTGTTACCATCACTGAAACCTGAACCACCTGGGTCACTACTGGTGTCTTATCCACTGCAACTGGAGCTGAATTTAAAACAGGAGTTTCCAATACAGGGACCTCAACAGGTGTTTCTACTCCTGCAGTCTCTTCTGAAGCAACTCCTGGAGGAACAGTCTCCATTACCATCACTGAAACCTGATCTGGTGTCTGTATCACTTGGGTCACAACTGGTGTCTCACCCACTGGAACTGGAGGTGACTCTACAAGAGCAGTTTCTACCAGAGCTGGAGTTGATCTTGCTGCTGTGGCAGAAAAAACAGGTGTTTCTACAACTGCGCTCACAACTGGTGCTTCTGCTAGTATATTAGTTACTGTTCCTGTACTCGCCACAGGAGATGTAGCTTCTGTTACTATTACTGAACCAAGATCTGGGGGTGCTACCACTGGAATCACATTCTGTTTCTCTACCACTGGAGCCACAGTAGTTCTCACAATCACTGTTTCGACAGGTGTGTATTTTACTGGAGGTACATCCTTCGACTCATTGCCTAGAGTTACAAGTGGTGTTACTTCATCTAAAGGTGTAGCTGGTGTCACTACCACAGAAATAACAGTGGGATTCTCTACCACTTGTTCTTTGATCAATGTTGTCAACATTGATGTGTCAGAATGTATGTTTTGATTGTGTGATGTTACAGCAGAATTATGAGTATCAGTTGTTTTTGCCATAAATGTAACCACTGGTGTTTCAACTTCAAGTTCTTTGACCACTGAGGTGACAACAGGTGTCTCCACTTCCAGTTCAGTAACTACAGCTGTCTCTACTTTCACTTCTGATACAACTGGAATTTCTACCTTTGGTTCTGTCACTTCAAGCGTCTCAGCTCTGAGTTCACTCGTTACATGTGACTGCATCTCAGAAACAGCAACCTCAGGTATTTGTGCTGTAATTTCAGATGTCAGTGGTGATTCTTGTGCAATGTGTGTTATTTCCATTATTGCAGGTATTTCTTCTTTAATTTCGGTCTTGTCTACCTGCAACTCATACGACAGTATCTTATCTGTTACCTGTTCAAGATGTTCACATTTTAGAATAGCATTTTCATCATCTTCGCTCTTCATTTCACTCATATTACTGACATCTATTTCTGCAGACATATAATTTTGTGCCAGCACTGTGATTGAAGGCACTTCTTGTTCTGTTGCCTTTGGTAGCTTAGATTTTGCAAGTACCTGTGTTACTGGTTCAGACACCATAGACTTCTCATTCCCAGATTGTTTTGCTGTGTTCTCAATAATGGCGACCATCTCTAAAACTTTACCGGTCTTAATATTCTCTGTTGTTGCTGCTTGTGCATTCTCTGTGGGAAGTTCTGGTTTGGTGTCTTGACCCCAGTCTTCTGTTTGAGAAACCACAATTTCTGTGGCTTCAGATTTTGCTTCAACTTCTGGCAATACTATTTCTAGAGGCTTTAATATTACTTCAGAACTAGCATCAGGCTCTTCTGGTGTGTCTGTGAGCTCAGATACATCTTTTGAAAATGCAGGAACAACTGTGTGTTCTCCTTTCTTATAAACCATGTCTCCAATTTCACTTCCTGCATCAACCATTATTTCAGGAGATTCATCAGGAGTTTCATTGCTGTCAGTGTTTGCTAGAGGTTGCCCTTCCTTTAATGCATTTTGCTCTTCCTCTTTCACAAAAATCCCATCTGTTCTGTCTTCTACTTTATCATCCAAATATGTTTCAACATCTTTATGGAGCTCTTCAGCCTCTTCGACGAATACTTGTTCTGGAAGTGACACCTCCTTGGTTGACAGCTGTTCCCTGGCTAATAATTCTTCTCCAGGTTCTGAAATATTTTCAACCTCAATATTTTTAACAACTTCTGAAGCAACGTCATCCCCTGTCTCTTCTTCTACATGTACTTCCTTGATGTGCTGCTGTGCCTTTTTTTGTTCCATTTCCCCACTGATGTCCTGCTCAGGCACCACTGAATCAACTGATAATAAGACTGCATCTTCTAAGTCACCTTGTATTTCACAGGCATTGACATGTATTGATTCTACTGCTTCCAATTTTGAACTCCCTTCTAGCTCCAATGTCTCTGTCTGTATGTAATCTGAAATTGGACTTATAATACTTGCAGTGTCTGTGATTTCCAGACACTCCCCAATAGAGGTATTAATTTCTATTTCTTTACTTGTGGTAGTGCCAGGACTGCTGTCTATATCACCATCTGTCAAAGACTCAGCTACTTCAGTGGATGCAGGTCGATCAAACTCAGCAACGGACAATTGAGCATCTGAAACCGTGAGCTCATTTTCAGGTTCAGGAGCTACTGGTTGTTGATATACAGGTTCATCCAGCACTGAATGCAGTGGACACTCTGTTTCAAGACAATGGGTGTACTCTGACATAACCTGTTCCAGACCAGTTTCACTTTGCATTGTCTCAATCACCTGTTTGAGTTCAATACCAGTTGTACATTCCTCTCTTTGTTCCTCCATATAAGTCTCCTCTGATTCTCCCACAAGAGACTCTGCCACTAACTGAATGACTTGCTCTACACTTAGCTCAGTTTCAATGGCGGATTCCATTTTACTTACAATTATGTCCTGATACTCAGTCTTCAGTTCCTTAATTTCAGCCTCATAGACCTCATCTGTCCCAAGACCTGCAATTTCAGTTTCTTTTGTAAAGCTATCAGAGACTATTTCAGTTGGGACAGCATCACTTACTTCAGGTATTGCCTCCACCAAGGGTGCTGGGAGTTCTTCGACAGATTCTATTTCTTGAGATTCTAGGCCGGTACATATTGCTGTTGCCTCAGTTTTCTTATGTGCAACCAAAACCTTTGTTTCCTCTTTCGTGGATGACTGTACAACATAAGGTGAAAATGACACGGCCAAAGATTCTTGGCTTTCATCGTTTGTAGTTACTGACTGAACAGTTGGAGTCATGCAGATAGATTGAAAAGCTTCCTGTAGGATCACATCTGATGTGTGTATGCCATATTCAGCTGACACTGGTGTAACATGCCCAGATGACCTGGGTGAATCGGTTAGTTGCGAGACTGCAGAGACCATTTCAGTAGTGTCATCCCCAATAAACTGTTCACTTAACGGTTCCGGGGCAGTGACCGCATCTGCTGTCAACTCCACAATGTCCTCAGCTAAGGTGTCATCCTGTGTTGTCCACTCAGCAGATGAAACTGGTGTTTCAATGCTTTCCTCAATGATGCCTTCCTCTGGAATATCACTCAGTTGCTGATGTTTGCTCAGAAAGTCTGTAAGTTCTTCAAAGTCCTCTGATAATCCTTGTATGACTGCTGGTCCAGTGTTAACTGGAACTTTAGCCGCAATTTTGGGAACCAAGTTATTAGATGTGTCCTGTTCTAACAATTGTGAAGTCATCGCTGGCATCTCATGTTCTATTGTGATCTCAACTTGTTGCTCATGCACCTCCTTCAGACTTTCAGGCTCAATTATTTCATACTCAGATAGAGGAATAATAGCTGGGGTTTCATCATCTTCATCACCTGTTTCCTGATCTTTTGCAGCCTCATCAGAGGATGTCTGGTCTTTCTTTACATCAGATTTTTTCTTTTTATGCCCCGAAATGAGTTTCTTCATAGAAAATGGTTCGTCTTTGTTCATCTCACTGTCTGAAGGTATCTGCTCAGGAGTACTACTTTCTCCAATTCTGACCTTTCTCTTTGGGGTGACCATTTTCTTTAACGTTTTCCATGTGGATCCCATCTCTCCCTCTGCAAGACTTCCAGACTGTTCATTAGATGATGTGAGATGTTCATAATCACCCTCAATCGAACTTCCCAGTGGAGAGTCAGTTGTTTTCTCATATTCCTCTTCTTTGTCTGGTGTTTCATCCTCATTTGTTTTTCTAGCTCTTTTTTTGGCAGAGCCACCACAAATGAGTGCCTCCCAGGAAACGGTGGTGTCAGATTTCTTTTTGGACTCTTGAGGGCTTACATCAGACACCAGATCCTCTTCAGCAGGTTTTGGTTCCCCAACCTCTGGTTCCTCAACTTTTGCAAACTCTATCAATTCCGAAGATGGCTTTGGCTGTTCAGAGACTTGCTCCTCTGCCTCAGTGACCTTTTCTGCAGCTTTACTTTCTCTTTGCCTTCTTGTGGAAAATTTCCTGAAAAGTCTTTTAAGTGGACTTCCTTGCACCTTATCTTTCTCTAGAGAACTCTGAAGCTCTCCTTCAGGTAACAACTTCTCATTGTCTTTCTGCTGTGAATCTTTTTCTTCCTCTGATGTAATATAAGGTATATCGAGACACATACATTTACTGTCCTCTCTTTGGGCTTCTTCTACACCCATTCTCTCAATTCTTTTGAGTTCCTCTTCCTTGCTCTCCATTTGGATTTCCTCCTCTTTCTTTTTCTTTCTTAAACTGGCAAAGATTCCTTGTGTAAAGAATTGTTTGATTGGTGACATTGGTTCCTCCGGCTCAGGACTTGCTTCTTTTCCCAGTTCTTTCTCAGGTGTGTCCTCCACATAATGTTCCTCTATCTTTATCTCCTGATCCAGGTCTTTTTCATTGTCTGTTTGTTCAGAGGGTTCAGCTGCATCAGGCTGGGTAGACACCTCACTTTTTTGAGTCTCATCAGGTGTGTTTTCATTTGCTTCCACTGCACTGTTCTCCTGCGAGTCCTCTGAGGCACTTCTGACTTTTTCTTCTTGTTCGTTTGATTCAGTCTTTTCAGATGTGTCTTTTTTTAGGGTAAACTTAAATCCAACAAATCTGAAGATTTTTTTGAAGCCGACTTCATTGATGTCATTAACTAAGTTGTCCTCCACAGGTTCTTCGTTCACAGTCCCACTGTCTGCACTAACCATCTCTGTGCTCTCATTCTTTATTACTGGTTGAAGAGCATCCATTTCCTGGAGGTCTTCAATTGTTTCTGTGCCATCTTCTTTCAGAGTAACAAACCCTGAGCCCACTGACAAAAAATAAATTAATAAAAATTAATAATTAAGATGCCAAGGTATGCTCAAAAATATTTAATATGAACACAATACAAATGTGTTGTTCTCCTTTCATCTGGAAACAATAAAGAAAGTAATTAAATTAATAGTAATAATATGATTTTACATACCATCTGCAAGTACTCTCTCCTCAAAGTTGCCATTTAATTCATCTGCATGGTTCCTTGTCTTTACATTTAAAGTGGAGATATTCCCGTTTTTCTGTAATAACTATATGGAAAAGACAGAACAGATTAAGGAGTGGTTAACAAAGTGAATTGTACTTATTTATTAGTCATTATATCACTAGCTCTTAACTAAACATATTACCTATATGCAATTTTTTGGCAAGAAACTCATTGGGATTGTCATATTACAGTTTGTCTTGTGTATATACAGCACTGCTCACTCATGCCAAAGAAATTACAACTACAGTACAAATCTGATTTAAGTTAAGTAATTCCCCAAACAAAAGTTATCAAAATATTTTATTTTCTGAAAGTTAAGTGCCTAACCACAATGTAGTCAAACTGATGGCCCTTGGGATTACTAACATAACAAAACAATTCAACACATTTATGGAACCTGAGTATCACATAGCTCTCCTTTGAAAAAAATAAAAACATCTCACAGACTTCCTGTTAAACCATAGCTGACCTCATCATGTTTTACATGGAAAATCGATGCACCCAGTGCAGTAAGGGTGAATTCCATCAATCCTTTGGGAATAAGAGCCTCACAAATATCCCTTAGTTAATGTGCACAGTAGTACAAAAAAAGGAAAAAAAAGAAAAGAAATTGCATGTTAAAATTCTTAACCTACATTTAATCCAATAAAATAATTCAGATGAACAAGCAAACAAACATCAAAGGACGAACCAAAAATTCAAACCACATGATAAGAAGCAGTTTAGTAGAAATGAAACACTTTTAAATCTAATTTGAAGTTTGGAGTCTAGTTAGATACCATATTATTTGCCAGCCACTGAGGATGTATCCATTACCAGTGTTATTGAATTTATTCTTTCTGCATTATTAGCAGAAACACTTGCCAGATAACTTGTGAATTGATCGAAATATGTACTGCTATTCTGCAGTTCTCAATCCAGAACACAATTAAAAACTATTTTTATATATAAAGTTAATGCAAATAAAATAAAGTGCTCACTTATTAAACTAAACTAAACTATTTAATCTGGACTGCCGGAACCAAAGCATATTTTGTTCATACAGCAAATTTAGGTCAAAAATCTATAAATAGGACAAAGTCACCTAATCTTTTTTTTTGCTGTTAAATAGATGAAAATGACAGTCAGGATATTGCACTATAAACATTCTTGATAAATGTTCAACACCAATCAAAACACTTTCATAATATAACTTATTTCAGAGAGCATGACCTTACCTCTTTGAGCTAAATACATAAGCAATATATAAGTTGTAATTAAAACATTATTTGAGTTTCACAAGAAAATACTAATTCATTCTGTCTACTTCAAGATTTTAAAATCTGTTGCTTGCTATTTATGTGTATAGGTCTATTACTTATTACCACAGACATTTACTTGGAATTCCTGAGTGAAAATTGGTTTAAAGTAAACGTATTTAAAGTATATTGGTGTATCTAAAAATGTTATCCCATAATAAAGACTATGAATTTACGTTTTCACAACTGTCATCAGATTGGCCAAAGCAACAAAATAGTCCACACTATTTTATAAATCTATTTACTCTGTAAGTAATTGTCCAATTTACTTATGCTAAAGAGAAACGATCGAACTGATCGAAAAATAAAACTCAGAAATCCAGCTCATCTAAAAAAACAACCTAAATCGTCTACCTGCATTACATTTTAAGCATCATGCATTACCTCAAGAATGCCGTAACGGAGGCAGCACACTATGGTTCGAGCTACAGCCCGTGCATGGCTTTAGATTAAGAGGCCGTGTCTTTGAAACTTTGTGAGGCATTTCTCTGCAGCAGGAGGCTGGTTCATGCATTCTACCTTGTCATCAGCACTGTCGTCATTCTGAGCATCGCTCGCCGCTGCAGTGAGCTCCTCCGCCGCTGCGTCCTCCTCACATCTGCTGTCCCGTTGCGCGGATGATGCCGTAGCTCCCATTTCACAATCCTTCTCTCGTTCTTTTCAGGTTCTTCCCTTTCACCCGATGTAACTGCAAAGCGAAAGGGGGGATATCCGAAGATGAGTGCTGAGCGGTGGTCGGACTCAAAAGTGATGCAGTTTGGCTCGATGCAAACTCTTTTAGGACACATCCTTCCTGCATCACATGAACACACTGGCACGCCTCGACGCATCAGTTGGAGAGAGAACGAGAGTCCTGGGATGACCGAGGGACAACCTCTACAATGAACGTTTTTATCCCATGATTATGTTTCTTTATCCATCGCATGCCCGGTCTCATGAAAATATATATATAAATAGGGCGCCAAATAAAAAAAGAAAACTCGTGGTATTGATACGCAAAAATGGACTTGTATAAATGACACTCACGTGCTTGGCGTGCATACAATACGCAGTTTTCGCGTGCATATGATACAAAATTTGCTGGCGTGCATGATACCCAGTTTTCACGTAGGCTACATATGATACGCATCTACCCCACAACTCTAATCCTTCTTTTTAAAGGAAAATGTTCAATTCAAAGTTGTAAAAATGAAGTAAAGATAGGAAAAGCACTAAATTGTACTCCAAAACAATGTATTTTGTGATATGATTTGAATCAAGTATTTGTAAAAGATTTGTATAAACTGTAAAATTCTGTAATTTAAGGTAACTTAGGCATAGTGTAGGAAAAAAAAATATTTCCATAAATTATTAATTATGAAAAGGTGAAAAGTATGTGGACACTCTCTAAATAATAACAGGTGTTTCTTATTAACAGTTTCCCTTTTCCACCAGTTCCAGTGAGACAAATATTAATTCTGTGCTTCCAATTTTGTTACAAAAGTTTAAGGAGGGTAATTTTCTATTCACAAAGCAAGCAAAAAGGATGTATTTTTAAAGTTAAACTCTTCTGGGAAGGCTTTCACTAAATGTTAAACTGATTGAACATGGAGCATGCAAATTTGTGGATTTTCACAAATGGTTTTGTGAACTGGTGGTTTCATCAGTTAAGAGGTCAGTTGATCTTGAAGATGTTCAGGTCTGAACTAGTACACGCCAGAAAGTTGCTCAAAGCGCTTCTACATGTAGTATTGCCATGTTTGAAAAGGCCCTTTCTGCTTCAGCAACACTAAAGGCATATCATTTTCTAGTATTACATGCTACAGCATAGAAATTTGTCCTGACAGGAATAGTAAAACCAAAGGGGTGTGCATATGCTTTATGGCAGAACTATTTTGCTAAATAAATTGTTTTGCTAAAAATGTTCAGTGCTTTGCTACAATCTGTATTGTTAAAAGCGCTATATAAATAAAAGTGACTTGACTTATTATTGCTTTCTTTGAGCACAAAAAGTATTCTTGTAGCTTCATAAAATATATATATTTTTTCAATTTAAAATAAAAATATAAGTAAATATACACAGTAGCCTATGTGTAAACAAAAGGTTTTATTTTGGATGTGACTAATTGCTAAATTCCATTAAAGTAGATATAAATAATACCAATACAACCAAAACGTAATATATTTAAAATATATTTATTTCATACTAACTTCAATTAAATAAGTTAGTTTTTTACTCAGTTGTCATTTGCACTCAATTTTATTATGCTAAATGAAATCACATTTGTAAAATATTAAGTTAACTTAAAACATCTGTGTTGGGCCTGCATAAATTATGTACTTTGAAACTGGGCTGTGGGTTTCTAGTTCCCAGCATGCTTTGCATATGAATAGATCAGGAGAGTAAATTTCGAAATTAAATGCTGTTTCATGTGTTTTTAGTAAAGGGGAAGGGACCTTTTAAAGTTTGTTGTTCAGTTATATTTGACATTTAAAAGAGTTTTTGTTGACTTTTGAGGTTCCCATCATGGTGAAGTGTAGACCTTGTTGTGAAGATATGGCTACATGTACTGTGAGTTAATGTGCAAATGCCAGTGATGAGGTGTTTTTTACTTGATTTCTGTATGTGTGCTGCAGAGGTACAGATTATAGTATAGTATGTAATCAAGTGTTATGATGTCTGTTATGGTTCCATAAAATAAAATAAAAAATGCTAACCCCAAAAAAATCAACAAACAAACCAGTCTGAAAAGCAACAGTAATGGTTGAATTAACATGAGTGAATTATGTTCAAGGAACATTCACAAAAACATGTCAAATTAAATTGGTTTGATCTCATTAAATTAGCATGAATTTTAGTCATCAGTACAATTAACTTACTTTACATTCAAGTAAATCAGTTCAAATGAATGGAAATATGTGTCATAATTTTATTAAGTTAGATCAACAAGCTATTTTTTGAGTGTGTTTATGTCAATTTTGATGAGGATTGTGTAATATTTCCCTTTAAATGCAAAATTTTTAAAGTGTACCTGAAGTATACTTTCAGTAGTTCCACTTTAGCACAATTAAATATACTAAGCATGTCTTTAATTGGACTTCAACTTTATTCTGCACATTTAAAGTACATTAGGCTAAGTACAAAATTAGTTGTTCCAATTTAGCAGACTTGAAGTATCCCATTTTAGTATACTAAAAATACTATTGCATAAGTACATAAATATAATTCAAATACGTAAAGTAAATTTTTTTTTACTAGGCAAGGATGGCAGAAAGTATGAATAATTATTTATTTTAACACAAGCTGTATTGGACATGAGCAACTATAGAAGATACATCAAACACAAACGTCTCATGTAGAGTCAGTCTGAACTTCAGCCAGTATTGATGCACATGACATCAAGTTAAACCATAAAAACAGAACATCTGTTCTGTTCTGTTGACATCTGTATCATAGGCTAATTAACAGAAAAGGTATTATGTAATATCAGTAAAAAAAAAAAAAAAAGCATACTAGTTCGGGAGCAATTGGAGGGAACCTTTATGTGACATTCTAACATTCAGGAGTATTTAAAAGATAAAAACATGCACTTTTCCAGCCGCTTTGGGAAGCTCATGCACCAAAGCAGAAAGCATGGGCACAGGGTGAATTAAAATCAACTGACTGGTCAAATGTTATTCCGAGGAGAAACAGCCTTCATCATAATGCAATTTGAGATTAAATAAGGTCATGTGAATTAAAACATCACGAGTGTGACAAACAACCCCTACATAAAACGCTCTGCAGTGCCTTTCTTATGTTCTGCATTTCTCAAGGAGTTCTTCTAAACACACTTTCATTCCTTCAGAGGAAAAGTCTTTTCAAGATAGGAGGATAATCAAAATTTCCAAAATGACCTTTTGTTTATTACATAACTTAACATGATATTACATAACTTTAAAAAGACCGTTCATCACTTTGCGCCCCCTCTAGTCGTTTTGAAACGTCTAGGTTACGAACGTAACCCACGTTCCCTGAAGGAGGGAACGGAGACGTTACATATGGGATCTCGCATGAG
>JAUMHP010000072.1:1614852-1628042 GCA_032361065.1 Enteromius trimaculatus | reverse complement strand
GATGGTAATTCTGCTACAGTTACTACTGGCAGCTGATATAAATAATTGCAATTAATCATAATTAATAGTAATTATTTGTATACATTTCCCTTAATGAGCTAATATGCTACACTGTGATTAGTGAAGTAGCAGGTGGGAAATGTAAAGTAGTCCATGGTAATGTGAAACAAATCTGTGTAGTGTGAGAGTCCATGTGGTGGACAATGACTTATTCTGGTGAACAAGCAGAAGTTCATAGACCAGATTTGTGGCTGAAAGCGGACAAGCAGACAAATCAGAATCTTTTATTGAAATGGAACAGACATATGGTTCAAAATTAGAACAGATAGACAGTTCATTAGTGGTTTCTTCTGCACTGATAGGGGTAACAGAGTACATTTGTAGTATCTAGGCTCAAGACAGACAGTTGTAAACTGGGAGTCCATAATTGGGTCCCACTGACACCTCTGGAGATTCTACAACAGTCCCATAAAGAAACAGAGTTCTTTGTTGAGTAAAGAAAACTTGAGAAACAATAATACTGTGAAAACAAATATAATTTACAGTGACGCTGTTTGTGAGCTTTTACTAGTATGCTGTATCACCATCCAATTAAAGAACGAAAAAGAAAAAAAAAACTTTATTATATTATTAATGTTATTATAAGCCTGCTAGATGGCCCTATGGCTGCCAACTTGAATTCTAACTGGTTAATCCAACGTTTCCATTGCCATCGATTTTAAGTTACAGAATCCTGTGTCCTTGGTTCTTGTGTTCAGCAACACGATTACTGAAATGAAACAGAAAGTTAAATGAGTCTCCTTGACTGTGACAGGGCAAACTGAGATAGACAAAATCGTTTTCGTATAGTGTTGCTACAAATTTTTGGCATGGTGCCAAAAAGGGTCTGAGGCTATATTTCTGCAAAGCTTTGACGTAATGACACCAAACTTTGTGTGTGGTAGAACACACTAATATGATTTGATTACAGCGCCACCTGGTGTCAAAAGTGCTAAGCCATTTAATCAAATTACCAGATAATTACCAAATAATTATCAAAGAGGTTGTATGTAAGATTTTCTTAGCCATTTGAATTACAATGTCCCTAAAATGTTTTCAATTACTAATTTTTGCATTTGGTCTAATGCTCCTTGCCATGCTTAGCTCTTCATTTTGCAGCTGGGGAGTGCTTGGCCCCATAGTTGTTGCTTGCAACCCTTAAACCTATCCAGACCACCAAACCTGTCCCCAACCTTGCCAACAATTTTGAAATTTGATGTTGGATCAAAATACAACTTTTTGTTAATATAATGTATTGCATCACACTAATAATTAGGAGACACATTCTAATGAGAATAAGTAATGAATTGAGTTTCTTAGGATTGAAAGATTTATGTAGCATGATTTGAAATATACTCTAGTGCTGGTTCTCTTTTACCTGGACTCTGCTTGGGTGCCCAAATAGCTGCTTTTTGAATGATAAGGTGATAATGTTCCGGGAGGTCGGGGTATAAGTGCTCATAGCACGACAAAGGGAGCAATAGGTATACCTGATACAGTTGCTGATCTCTAGAATGTGTGAATCTTTTGTGTTGGCATAACTACAATTAATTTGCATTGCAATTATCTCGCCTGGAAACTAATCTGTTATTGTAACTTTCAGAATGCCTGAAACCAGGAAAAGCCACATCAGGTACAGTGTCCAGGATGCTCTTGAGGCCATCCAGAATGGAGACAGTGACTTGGATCAAAATAACTGCTATTGAGACTACCAGAATTAAATCAAAGAAATAAAACCTGCACATTTAGTGTGTTTTTTCCTTCACGATTTCCACATACAGCATGGATCCAGTGTTTTTAAATATGATATTCATTTTTTTTATAATAAATTGTTCATAGAAAATACTTTATTCTTAAATCTTTATTCTTTATTCTTTATTAAACTTCTGTTGGCCTTTATGAGCAGTAAAGTACAAATAAACTTTTAATTGTCACTTACATGTGTTCAGAGTGTGAGTGATTTCATTGAAATTCTGCTACCCTACAGGCCCAACGTTGCAATTTTACAACATCCCCCTCAAAAGTTACTAAATTGTCATAATTTTGACATAATTTTAACTGATCTGTGCATCAAAAGCCTCCTAGAACAACATGTGAAAGGTTAAAAAAAAAATTCATTTTTTTTTCTATATTTGGGTTTCTGGAGGTTAATGTAAACCCACTGAAATGTGATCAAAGAAGTTGTGTAGTAATGTCTTAAATATCACAAAAAGTGAATGCTATTTAGATTGATTTAGAACAATTGGAATAAATTTTGAACAGTACAAACCCTGCATACGTTCCCCTCTTTTCCAGATGAACGTAAGACTGTCAAAAAAAAAATTCACGTTACATTACTTTAACCAATCAAGAGCTTGCTCTAGTAGTGACGTGATTACTAGCAAGCGGAAGCAGAATTTCAAAAAAACTATGGAGGACAAAATCATTGTTGCTGTACGATGCATCTTCATACTTTAATAGAAACAGAAATAAAATGGAAATAAATACTAGATTTATTAAACCTGTCATCTGGCACAGCATCAGTTCGAGGTCATCACCGACCATAAGAACCTACAATACTTACTTACGTCTTAATCCACGTCAGGCCAGGTGGGCACTGTTTTTTACACGATTCACCTTTAAACGCCTTTAAAATTACTTATCGTCCAGGGAGTAAGAATATTAAGGCCGATGCTCTCGATTGCAAGATCCAGATCCTGCCCCAGAGACACCGGGACCCATTCTGCCAGCCTCAGTTTTCCTTTGCCCCCATACAGTGGGAGTTGGAAAATCAGATCTGCCAGGACACCTTAGAAGAACCAGCCCCTCCTGAATGCCCTGCCAGTAAGCTGGCAAATCTAATACTGAAAGGTGTTGCCCACCACACAACACCTTTCAGTATTAGATTCAGTGCACACGTCTCCTGGGACGGGACATCAGGGCAACAACAGAACCTTAGTTTTCCTTAAGAACCGCTTCTGGTGGCCTCATATGCATCGTGATGTGAGCCATTATATCCAAGGGTGTACCGTTTGTGCCATCACCAACACTCCACACAGACTCCCAGGAGGTAAATTACAGCCTGTACCTATTCCTCAATGTCCCTGGTCCCATCCAGAAATAGACTTTGCAACCGACGTACCCCCGTCTGATGGTCACACGGCCATACTAGTTGTGGTAGATAGATTTTTGAAGGGTTGCAAATTAATTCCCCTACCTGGTATCCCTACCACCTTAGATACTGCTAAAGCTCTGTTCCATCACGTTTTTAGACATTTCGGCTTGCCAGAAGACATTGTTTCAGACAGAGGCCCGCAGTTTACTTCCAGAGTATGAAAGGAGTTCTTTAGACTATTAGGAGTGAAAATCAGTCTATCATCAGGCTATCACTTTCAAACCAATGGCCAGGCTGAATGGAAAATACAGGAGATCTCACGCTACTTATGAGCTTACAGTATTGTCACAAACACCAAGAAGACTGGAGTCAGTTCCTCCCGTGGGCAGAGTACGGCCAAAATTCGCTACGGCAGGAAACCACAGGTTTAACTCCATTTGAGTTTCTGCTGGGTTATCAACCCCCACTCTTTCCTTTATCCGAGGAGCCATCACAGGTACCAGCAGTAGACTATTGGTTTCGAATGAGTGAACAGGTGTGGGATTCAACTCACATCCATCTGCGACGAGCTATTCGAAGGCACAAGACCTGGGCAGACACTCAAAGAGCAGACACCCCAGTATATCAACCCGGGGAAAAGGTATGGTTTTCCACTAAGGATATTAAACTCTGATTGCCATGTAAGAAATAAGTCCCCGCTACATATGTCCATTCCCCATCATCCGTCAGGTTAACGATGTAACCTATGAACTCCAATTACCACCAAAATATCGCATCAATCCCATCTTTCACGTATCTCTGCTCAAACGTCACTCTCATCCTTTGTTTCCTGACGCTCCAGAACATCCAGAACCCCCTCCTCCAGACGTCGACAACACTGAAACCATCTATCAGGTCAAGGATATCCTTGACTCTTGGCGGCGGAACAGCAGAATCCAATATCTGATAAAGTGGAAAGGATATGAACCCAAAGAAAGGTGTTGGGTGGATTGTGAGGATGTACTTGACCCGTCACTTACCAAGGAATTTCACTGGAATCATCCTAACCGCCCTACCCCTAGGGGTCGAGGTCGAATCGCCGTCGGTTACGAGCATCAGGAGATGCTCATGGAGGAGGGGGTGATGTCACACCAGCACAGTAAGCTGATCCTGAGTCAGCCGTTTACAGCCGCTCCAGTCTGCAGTCTCCAGACTTCTAATTGGAAGCACCTGATATAATCACCTGCAGTAGTTTAAAAGACACGCTCACCAGTTAGTTGACAGCTGAGCTCGAGGTAACAAGGTGTAAACCTCCTCATGTCATACTTACCTGTTCCATGGGAGTTGCGATCTGGACAGCTGACTGTATGAGAAACTGCCTGATATAAGCGTACTATGTCTATGCCTACCTTATATACTCACCTTGTGTCCTTACCTGAGCCTGTAGCAACGAGTGTAGTATGAAAGCGATCCGTAGATTGCCCACGAATCCAGATTCTGAAACGCAGCCTGATGTAAGCCCTGTGATCGATACCTACCTCACACACTCACCTGTTATGACCCTTCGTATTCACAGCACCAGTGGATAGAGAAAGCGATCAGGAGATTGCTAACAGACTGAGTTAAATTTACCTGGAAAACGGTCAGTGTACACTGAACCATAGTGGCGAATGCGGAATCGGGAGATCGCTTAAGACTTTCCATTAACAAAGTATTTACCTGAGTTCATAGGATTTGTTGCTGGATAGGCGATCTGGAGATCGCTCCCTCTGAGGCTTGCTTAAGCTTACCGCTGCTGTAAAGACTATGTTGTTTATTTTTTCTTATGCCTGCCTAGTCCTTGAGTTTCTGTTTTGCTTTATACTGCAAGTGTGTAAATAAAACCCCTTTTTGAAGTTTGCCTATTAGATGTACCCATAATTAATTTTTTGTTTAACCACTACAGAATTCACGTTTGTTGTGAAGCAAATTTCACACGTGAATGAAGCATTTGTTTTTGTAGCGGAGCCAAACAAAACAGTAATAGAAGTACACAGGACGGACTCAATGACGGCTGAGTAGAACTGTTTCAGCAGTTCTTGTGGCAGGTTGAATTTCCTCAGCTGGCGTAGGAAGTACAGCCTCTGCTGGGCCTTTTTGGCAATGATTTACAAGTCAATTACAAGTTGTGATATGTTGAAAAGCACAAAAAAAATCTTTTTTTAATTTAATAAAGTGTGTCCACAAAAATTGTGCTTATGTAAAATAAGAAAAGCAAACAATATACTATTATCTGAGCGTAAAATACTGCTACTCCATGTATGTTCTCCTTAAGCCGGGCTCACACTACAGGATTTTTAGCCAGATTTAGCCCAGATTTTCCCTTTCGAGAATTTGAGCAAAAGTAATCATTAATGCTGCCAGAGCTGTGGCAAGCTTTATGTGTGCACTTAAACGCTTATTAGGCTATGTAGGTAATTAAAGGCAATTAAAATGATTTTGATTTTAATTGTTCATTAATTAACATGTGATTAGTAAATTAATGCCTTAAATTAACTACTAGTCAACCAGAAAAATCTTAAGTCGAGGGCAGCCCTAAAAATGTATATACATTTAAACTGTCACAAACAGTTATAATTATGATAATGATGAGCAGAAAATGAAAATTTTCTGCCAATAATGTCATTTTTTTCCTCTTTTCAGGTTTTGAACAGAACTTTAATACAAAAATAATAAGGATACAATTTTAATGTAAAAGTTTAACACATTAAAAGTTTAACACATTAAAAGCAATTTATAAGGTAATTTCACAAACAAATTAATGCTATCATTTTATAATCACTGAAATATATGTTGTGTATGTGTGCCCCTCTTTTCCACCAGAATACTAAAAAGTATTAAAATAGTTGCTTCTAGTAAAACACATTTGGAAAAATGGTTCCAGCATATAAGAAATAAAAAGCATTACATGAAAATAAATATTTATTTTCTGAAATAAGTGTAAGAGCAGTATTCATAAAACTATTAAAGTGTTCAAATGCTTGATGCCACAAATATAAGTGGATATGAGAATCTTAAAGGCCTTCTGAAAACAAGGGTAGAAAATTCCATAGATCAAAGGGTTACAAGTCGAGTTGAAATATGCAAACCAAAACAAAGCATCAAAAACAACAGCTGGGGTCCAAAAATGTAAAAAAGGGTCAAGAGCAGCAGCAGTAAAATACGGCAGCCAACATAACAAAAAAACACCCATGACAATGGCCAGAGTCTTAGCTGCTTTTCTCTCTCTGTGAGCAGAGCTTTGGCCTTTCAACCCTCCAGTCACTCTTTTCGACATGACCTTTGCGTGTTTTCGAGCAACAGAGAATATTTTTAAATACAGAGAGCTCATGATCGTCCCAGGAAGAAAAAATGTGAGAATTGGACAAATAAGACTCCACTGCTTGTTAAAAAGTACAACACAACTTCCCACACAGTAAGTCTGCAAAATAATGATCTCTAATCCAGTTGCACTTATCCCTGAAAACACAACAGAAAAACTGTAGAGAAATGAAAACAGCCAAATTAAGGTAGTACATGCAGTCACACTGTTGTTTGTGACCCTCAGTCTATATCTTAGAGGGTCACAAATGGCCATGTACCTGTCAACAGAAATTAAACTGAGATGGAGTAAGGAGGAGATACAGAAGCTCATGTCTAAACTAGAATGTACTTTACACACAAAATCTCCCAGATACCAGCAGCCTTCAACAGATCGCATCATGCTGTACGGCATGACAAAAGAGCCCAGCAGACAGTCACTTGCAGCCAGAGAGCGAACGATCAGATGAGTTGGAGACTGAAGCTGTTTGAAGTGGGAGATGGAGATGATGATCAGCAGGTTCCCAAAAACTGTTGTGAGGATCATCAGCAACAAGAAAGCATACATTGCCACTTTAAATACGGTAAGACGATTCAGTTTTGGACAAGAGTCTGACAGGAGTGGATAGCAGAGAAATATATTCTTAGTCTCATTTGAAGTCATGACATCGGCTTCAGATGATTTTCTTTGAAATCATAAAAAGGCTGACAATTGTAAACATAGGTATAAAAAGAAAAATAATATGAAAACAGGATAGTGAATAATATTATCCAAAAAAAGATTTAAAAATATAGAGAGAGACAACATTTCCATCCATTTTAACAACATAAATGGTTTTGTCGATATATACCCTCATATTTGAATTAACCCCTCCTACACCTGTCACTCATGGTTACAAAAACAACATGAACTCAGGAGATTAAGATAGGGGGTGTAACGAATGAGTCCAGGAGAAATGGTGAGTTTAAGGGCAAAAAGTGATTTAATAAAGTTTCAGGGTCAGAGTAGCAACAATCGAGCGCCGGCAGACAGAGATAGTGGAGACACAGGCAAAAACAAAGTCAAAAACAATGCAAAGGGTCGAAATACCCGTTAACAGAGTCCTTTGGGGAGAAGCAGAGGGGAAGTCCAGAGCCGGGCAGAAGTCAACAGCGGGTAATCCAAAAGGCAGAATAACTAGATTCAAGGAACACGAATGAAACGTAACAACTAACAACGAACCATGACAACATCTAACACTGAGTGGCTTTTATGCCGGGGGATATCCGGGTGGAAGTGAATTGAGTTGTGGCAATCATTTCAACATAAAGGTCCGGGTTAGAATATACAGAAAAGAGTACATGAATTCAAAATAAAAGTCTGGGAGTGAGAAACAGGGAAACACACACAACAGAAGTCCTGGGCGCTGGAGTGCCCTCCAGTGGTCTGAATGGGCACATCCAGCTGAACTTTACATAGCCCTATCAAAGGGGCGGCTTCCAGACGGCCCTGGCTTAGGAGTTGACAGGAACGAACTCCCGGGCAGACGGCGGAGAAGCCCACCAGGGCGGAACAGGCGGAGGAGAAGCCCACTTAAGTGATGTGGGGCGGTGGAGGCGCCCACCGGGGCGGAGCAGGCGGTGGAGAAGCCCACCGGGGCGGAACAGGGGGCGGAGACCTCCCTCTGGGCGGAGCAGGCGGTGGAGACGTCCTCCAGAGCGAATCAGGTGGCGGGAACGCCCATCTGGGCGAAACGGACAGAAAGGCCATTTTCCAGGGTGGAGCGGATGGCAGCAGAACCCTTCTGGTTCTGCCAGGAAGTGACAGAGCCCTCTTGGGACCACCAGACTGACTCACTCAGGGCCTTCTGCAGCTTCGTAGTAACTTGAACCGACTGGGTAGAACACGGCCCCTCGTACCGTGCAACGGGAATTGTGAGGGCCTTCGACAGCTCGTCAGGCTGTATAACTGGATCAGACTGAATTGTACCCAGCTCCTCGGGCTGTGGTGCAGAATTGGAGGCCTCCGCATGAGGACCAGGAACCACTGGGATGATAATTCGAAAACAATGCAAAGGGTCAAAATACTGGTTAACAGATAAATATCGCAGTGTGACAATTGTTGCGTTCGGTGTAGACATGGTGTTAAAATGCTTAACCACGAGTTAAAATAGAAAATAGAAAAACATGCGGACAGATTATGACACGTACTATGCAGAGAATCTCAACAAGCTTAGTTATTTTATTTCAGATAATTTATTATTTGTGGCAAGAAGCCATGTAATAAGGGGGATAATATGCATCCAGCAGGTTGTTATCACAGAATAAAGCCCTTCAGCTGGATGTACGTTATTCCTTAGTTATACAATTGACCTATCGGTAAGTACTGTCCAAAAATTTTGATTTTTTCTCAATCTCTAGCCCTTAACCATTCCCCTAACAAGCATCTAGAAACACCTAACCCTGATCATAAGCCTAAAACAGATATTTTGCAGAAAAATTCTGATTGGTTAATTTTAATTTTGTTCCAGGATCAACAAGGATGTTGATCCAGGAACATCTTGTACTTGGTGAAATCACACATCCCCCTTAGTTACTGTGGCTCCCTCTGAGTTTCTTACTGTCTTACAATGACAGATGCCATGCTAAAACCTTGTCCCACAATGTTTTTGCACACTTTTGGACACAGAAGGCCATCAAATGGGAATTTAATATTCTATTTATTATAAAATTATAAAACGTTATTCATAAAATATTTAAAAAATAAATACGGTGGATAACTTGAAGCCAGTGTTTACAGATCAATCAATCACTCAATCGGTTATAATTTGGTTTGGTTTGGATTGGATTTTGGAGTGTAGTTCCATGAGGCGATAATCATGGTCTCTGTTTTATTTTTGTTTAAAATAAATAAATTTGAGTTAAACACTGGACTAGGGTGGACAACCTATCCAGTCTTGATGTCAGACCCCCTTGATGATTTATGTAGGACACCATTGTCATGCTGTCCGAGCGAACCATAACATGACTGTCCCTCAATTGTGGTAGGAAAAAGTGACAATCATGACATAATGCCAACATTTCTAGGCAGTTAATGTGCAAACTGCTGTGCTCGACTGACCATAGGCCTGAGGCTGGAGAGCCTTCGTGCAGCCCATGCATCCCATCCCATCATGGAGGCGTCTGTCGCGATCGCTTTCCTCCTGCTGGCTACACAGAGGGGAACTCCTTCTCGCAGCCACTGGCTGTTTCTCCATGGGCGCAGAGCTGTAACACAGGCTATGTTCATCTGGAGCGTGAGACGCCCGTGAAACCCGCACTTTCAGCCAGTATTGCAGACGCCGCATGTTTAAGAGCCCGAGCTCCATTAGACTCAGCATTTTCTAAAAAACTTTCAGCGGGCGAGGGCTTGCAGCTTTAAAGGAGGATGCGCATCTCGCTAAGTTGGCGGCACGCTCCTGTGAAATAGCCGCTCTCATTCGCTTTAAGTCTATGACTGTGCCCAGGAAATCTATTTGTTGGCTGGGTGTCAAATTCAGTCTGAGCTGGTCTAAGTGACTGAGGAGAATGTCCCTGTGTCTCTGCGCCTTGGCTTGTTATTTTGCCATAATGAGCCAATCGTCGAGATAATTCAAGACACGTATTCCCATTTGTTTCAGAGGGGATAAGGCTGCAGAGAGCGCGGCCTCCGCGTGAGACAGTCCCAGGCAGGCGACACACTCCTCGTGCCTGTTAGCTATGTGCAGGGCAGATCCGTAGACAGAGCAACGGCGACCGGGCATGTTGCTCCAAAGAAATTTGCTCTTTTAGAAAGGCGGTCAGATGCCTTAATACAAGTTCGAACCGTGGATCCTGGGGAGCCCTGCTTTACCCTGGAGGCCTCCTGAGACTTTGTCCTTTCTAACCTTCAGGTTAACCATCCACCCCTCTCCCAGGTCTATGTACTGCTCCGCCTCCTCTCCACCACCCTCCTTGAGATGTCTTGGATCATCTGGGAGCCGCTCCTAGGTAGGGGGCTCTGTCATATGTCATCCATGTGCTGCTTTGTTTTTGTTTTCGTTCTGCCATGTGTTTTGTACTACCTGTTTTTCCGCCCCTCTTATCAATGTTCATTCCCCTCCAGGTGTCCCATATCATGTCTTGATTAGTCTGAGTATATATTCCATGCTCTGTCGATCGTTCAGTGTCAGTTGTCAACGTTTTGTTGAGTGTTTCATGTCTGCTTTGATTTCCGCATTTTCGCCAGCTTCCTTGTGTTCCATGTGTCTTCATTAAATGTTACTTGTTTTATTGGAACCCTAATCTTCTAGTTTCCTTGCCGCTGAGAAGCGAGATCGCGTCAGCAATAGTCCAGTGTCACAGTATGATTAAATTAATGAACAGTGGATACGGAAAGTATTCAGACCCCCTTAAAATTTTCACTCTTTGTTATATTGCAGCCACTAAGTTCATTAATGTACACCCCATATTGACAGAATTGTTGAAATTTTTGCAGATTTATTAAAAAAGAGAAATTAAAATATCACATGGTACTAAGACCCTTTGCTCAGTATTTAGTAGAAGCACCCTTTTAATCTAATACAGCCATGAGTCCTTTTGGGAAAGATGCAACAAGTTTTTCACACCGGATTTGAATATATTTGAATGAACGTTTCGTATGAATGTTTCGTATTTATATTGTACCTACGTGTAAGTATAAGGGGACAATAGGTTATGTTTGGGTAATAAGGGAGTAGCAAACAGATATCCTACAAATAATTTATAATGGATTAATAAAAAAAAAACTTAACAAGTACCTATTCTATTAAATTGTATGTTTGGTGTATCTATACATAAGCTTTTTTAAATTACCGGGGAAATATACTCTTGTTCTAGTTACAGGGTAAGTATGACATCTGCAGGTTGTAAATTAAGGTTATGATTGTTACCCTCTTGTTCAACGAAGTTACAGGGTGTCACCAATAGCGCCTTTGTGGCCCTCTCTGAACGGATACAGCGGGAACCTTCGCCTGCATTCTGAGTTCCTACCCAGACACTTTATACCCACGCACCCTGCTTCTTCCGTTACAGCCGTTACTCATTTATCGGTCATTACGGCGCCTATTTAAGGCGCAGACTTTATTCACTTCTTCGCGAAGTCTTATCGTTCCCTATGGTCGGTATTCTAAACGTTTTTCCCTGTTTTGGATTCTGTGTGTATGACCCTGGACTGTTTATCCGTTTGTGATTCCTGCTGCCTGCCATTGTGACTACTGCCTGAGTATTGTTTTGTCTGTTGGATTATCTTCATTGCTCTTGATTACTGGTGATTACCCTTGCTTGTTGACCAACCTAAATAAAGCCCTGCAAATGGGTCCGTACGCTTCTGACATGATACAGAAGACTTCGCCTATGATGGAGGAACTAGTACAGTCAATTCAAACGCTCACCACTACTGTGAATCAATCAATCGCTTCAGCTAATCCCCCAACAGCTGCTGTTTCGGCTCCACCTCCCGCCGTGCCCACTGTTCCCGCAATTCAGGCCAACACTGCTCGACTGGCTCTTCCCGAGAACTGCAACGGCTCTCCCGGTAATTGCAAAGGCTTTCTTATGCAGTGTGCTATTTATATTAACTCACAACCACAAAGTTTTACCTCTGACGATCAAAAGGTTTCATTAGTCTGTTCTCTCCTCGCCGGCAAGGCACTCAAGTGGGCTACCGCATTGTGGGAGGGGCAACAAATGGTGTTTCCCATGTATCTGCATTTCCACTCAAAGTTCAAGGAGGTTTTTGATCATGCTGAGGATGGCAAAGAGGCTGAGGATGAGCTACTGAACCTTCGCCAAGGATCTTCTACTGCGGCGGATTATGCACTCATGTTCCGCACTCTGGCTGCACAGGCGGGCTGGGAAGGAAAGCCACTTAAGGCCATGTTTCGCCGGGGACGTAGAGCGGATCTGCAGGCAGAACTGACATGCCGAGACAACACTACAACCTTGGAGGAGTTTATGGACATGGTTATTTAAATGGACCACCTACTCCGCTCCCGTAGAGGGCGTCGTTATCCTGCTGCCTCACCCCAGCTTCTTAGCTCCACTGCCGAGGAACCGATGCAGATTGGATATACCCGCCTATCAGAGGAGGAACGCGAGCGGAGGATGAGAAACCATCTGTGCCTGTACTGCGGCCAATCTGGAGATCTCCGGGCCCAGTGCCCCGCCAGACCTCCTAAACCCTCAAACGCTCGGGTAAGCTTCTTGCCCCTTTCATCCTCTTTACTACTTAATGTTTGTCTCATAATACAGAACCGTCAAGTAAAAGCTAAAGCCGTTATTGATTCGGGTGCAGCTGGTAATTTCATTGATCAGGATTTTGCTAATCGCCACCATGTATCTTTGATTCCATGTACACCCCCCATGGCGGTGGCAGGCCTTGATGGAAGGCCCCTAGGAGCAGGAAGAATTCAACACACAACCGAGTCACTAACCCTCATTACCAACACCCAGCACTCCGAGTCAAAGTGAGTAAAGCTTATTTCTTGTATTAGTTTGCTTGTTATTGTTGCTTAAATGTGAACATTTGATTGTTTTGCTTTTCCTGAACTGTAAGTCCTGACTGAAATGTTTAAAATTCAGTGAATAAATATGACATTTTTAAACTTTAAACTTTTAAATATGACATCTTAATGTCTTTGGACGTGATGCTGTTTCTAAGCTCCATATAGTAGACCATAAAACAATACTGTATGATAATAGTGCATGATGAATGCTATAAGTC
>JAUMHP010000072.1:1576601-1598403 GCA_032361065.1 Enteromius trimaculatus | reverse complement strand
AACTGGCAATAAGTCAGACTAACTGAAATAAGCCTGGCTTATACTCTAATCTTGGTTTATGGAACAGGCCCCTGGAGCCTGACCTGTTTTAATGACAGTTTCACCACCAGACACAACAATACAAGCACAGTCATATCTGCTCCTTCAAGTCACTCGAACAGAGTAGGGGTGTATCTGAACTGCTCGGCTGGCCGTCTGTCCTTCTACAGCGTCTCTGGCACACACACACTCACACACTTACATACATTTAACACCACACTCACTGAACCCCTCCATGCTGGATTTAGGCTTGACTGGGGCTCCTCCGTGTCTCTGTGTGAGATTTAACATGCTTCCTGTGAGACACACAGCTTACAATACACTGACATTTCCTTTCTCTTCAATCAACAGCTGTAATAGATTTAATAGGTCTAACATGGAAACGTGTTTTTGTAGACATTTGAATGCAGCTCAGCCAGAGATGTGTCTTTCTGAGTCTCTGAGCGCCATCTTGCTCAGTTACTATAGTAACTGAGCATCGGTCAGAGCTCATCTTCTAAACACTCTTCATCACAAATGTTAAAGGCTGTGTATAAAGATAAGGAATAATCAAGTCTAAATCATTGAAATTAAAACAAATCCCAAGCTGTTTCATGTTGACGAAATATTTGCATATTCCCTGCCAACGTCTTTGGTCTGAATGAAAATGCAAATTCCTTTTTTGCCACTAGGCGTCACTTCTAACAAATCATCGGAGGGTTATTTGCGAAAAAAAAAAAAAAATTAACCTTTCATGACCCACAATAGGAGCACTTTAATAGGCTATGCACGGATATTTGATGCTGAAATGATTGTCACAGTCAGTGGTTGCAAGCCCTAAGCAGCCACCAGAGGGCTCTGTTTTGTAGTTTTGTTTGTGTTGTTTGTTTTGGACTGCGTTTCCCATACCATAGTGTACCCCTGATTGTCTAATTCGTCTGACCACTTCCACCTGATTGTAATCACTCCATTAGCCCTACGCTATATATTCTCAGTTCAGTTTGTATTTTGTGTTTTCTGTGTAACCTGTGCATTTTACCCGTTTTTTTTCCCCGAATATCCAAAGTGGTTTATAATTTTCTAATGAATGACCAATAAATTGTTTTCAACACAAATTAATTTTTCATGTTCGTCACTTATGTTTCGAAATCTGTTAGATGCAAACAACATGTCAGGCATTTATTTTTAAACATTAGCAACGTTGCTCTTTAATAAATGAGTGGCAAGTGAAATTGTGGGACATGGAGAATGTGATCTTTCAAGGTCAAGTGAGTGCAGTAAGCTAATCTCACCACTGGAGGACTCTGTCACCTCCTTGTTGCAATGGACTCGCACAAGCCAACGTTATTATTAGGTTTTTATTCATAACTTCATATTTGAGGTATTGATAACAATTCAGTTCTATATATATGTTAGTCTTTTTAGATAGCATGACTATACGAGCACAGAAGATGTCTGAGCATATATTAGGAGGCATTTTAAATATATCACAAATATCCCACAGAGGTATTTAATTTTAGTCCTTAAGTATATAGGCTATGTGCCTGAATTCCTGTGCCATGTGATATGTGATATCTTCTCATTGCAAGTTTTAATATCAATTATATGACATCTGTGTATCTGATTTCGTTTTGAAGATGTTTTCATAATTGCAGGGGAATGTGGATAATCTTGCAGTAAGTATTAATTACTATTTAGAAACATTATGTACAATAGAACAAAAAATGCATTTTAGATTAGTTGTTCATTTAAAGAGGACTCACAATAATACATACTAAAAGGCTAAATGTAATATATGTTATTTCTGATATTGCTCAGTATTTGTGTGTCTGGTGTGTGAGCCGGGATGATAAAGGAGGAGGATCCTGCGCTTATGCTGGAGGATGAAAACAGGAGGTTCAGTTTGTGCTCCAGCAGCTCAGGAGAGAGATGTGACGACACGCGCTGTGATTTCAGGTGAGAATGAGCTGATTAAATGAGCGCTGGATGCATGGCACAGATATAATACATCAGCCAGATCCCTGAGCTAGAGTACTGTTAGAAGATATTGCATGCTGACTATTATAGTTTATATCATATATCATCTATCAAATCACAGAACAGCTCATCTGAAGGACACATGGAGCATGATTAGGAAACTTACTTTTCTGTTAGTTTTTTCAATGTCGATTTGCGTTGTCTGTGTATATCAAATATCTGTATCAGAATTCATCTACAAATGTGACCCAAGTCCACAACATTTTTTTTTTTTTTGTATAAATTGAGATTTATACATCATCTGAAATAAGCTTTTCATTTATGCAAGGTCTGTTAGGATGCTATGTGGCTACAACTATTTGAAAATCTGGTATCCGAGGGTACAAAAAATACAAATACTGAGTGCATATTAAGTTTCGATATATTTACGGTAAGACATTTACAACATATCTTCATGGAACATGATCTTTACTTAATATCCTAATGATTTTGGCACACAGGAAAATTGGTCATTTTGACCCTTACAATATATTGTTGGCTATTGCTACAAATATAGCGGTCACAAATGATAAGTTATAAACTATATTTTATTATGATTGCTTATGTCATCATCTTTTGACAAATTGACTTTCTAGCTCATCTGCGAGTGTGAGCTGCTGTTTAATGCAATACAAACTCAATTCAGAGACTTTATCCTACTGGCATGAATTACAAAAGAGCCAAACATGAGTTTATTCCTTCTGTAGGTGCTGCTAGAATGTGATCTGAAGAGATTCATTTTCGTATTCATTTTGCAGGGAAGCTGTTGGGATGATGATGGCTGGACAGGAATGCAACAAATATCTTTGTCTCTTGCCATCAAGATGGAGCTGATTTTACCGGAAGACGTCTGACACCATGAGGATGATGAAGCTGAGAATGAATTTCCTCTTTATTTCGTGTCTCTCTGCCTTATTGTTTTGTACGCGTCCCATCTCATCAGCTGATGTTCATCAGAGGTCAGTGGTTCCCAGAGCAGTCTCCCGGTCCGTGGCAAGGATGGATGGCGATATCATCATCGGCGCTCTGTTTTCTGTCCATCATCAGCCTGCGGCAGAGAAGGTCGCGGAAAGAAAGTGCGGGGAGATCAGGGAACAGTACGGGATCCAAAGAGTGGAAGCGATGTTTTATACACTAGACAGAATAAACGCTGATCCAAACCTTCTTCCCAACATCACTCTGGGTTGTGAGATCAGGGACTCCTGCTGGCACTCATCAGTGGCTTTGGAACAGAGTATCGAGTTCATAAGAGACTCTCTTATCTCCATCCGAGATGAGAAAGACGGGCAGAAGTGGTGCGTTGAAGGAAATCCTTCCGCTCAGCCACCGGCCACCAAAAAGCCTATTGCTGGTGTGATTGGACCTGGATCCAGTTCAGTGGCCATTCAGGTTCAGAACCTGCTGCAGCTGTTCAACATCCCTCAGATTGCATACTCGGCTACAAGCATTGATCTGAGCGACAAAACCCTCTATAAGTACTTCCTAAGGGTCGTGCCCTCTGACACTCTTCAGGCCAGAGCTCTCCTGGATATCGTTAAACGCTACAACTGGACATATGTGTCAGCGGTTCACACTGAGGGTGAGTTACAGCTCTTCTACCGCTCCGAAGATGTTCTCAAGCATCTCAGATTGTTCTCTTAAAATACATTAAAAGGGAAAAAGAGTTAGTCAGTTCCCAACATAAATCTATAAAACTAATAAGCAGGATATATCTGGTCTTGAAAGAGTTTTATGAGAAATGTTTGAGTTCCTAGATACACTTGTTTAACTTAATTTTAATAATTTGTAATTGCAGACTGTCGTTTTTGCAAAACGGGGCACAGTTTAAGATTATTATTATCATTTAAGATACTTTTTCTCAAGAGAAACAGAAGAATTAAACAGAAATCTCCATTTAGTCTCAGTGATGTCCAGCAGAAAAAGATCTCATCTCTTTCTTAAATCTTGAGCTGACTTTCAAAAATAGCCCAGATTGCGTTTTAAATAACATGTTTGGCATGGGAAAGTGAACTCGGACCAGAAGAACCAGAATCTGCAGTACTTCAATCCAAATATCACTTAAAATCCTCAAAAAGGTTAAACAATCAGCGTACATGACGAGTGTCTTTGAACAGACTTTTTAATCACCATATTATTATCAAGAGATTGATGTTGGTCTCGTATCGCATCACATTATTCCAAATACGACCCAATCTGTGATTAAAAAGTAGCACTGTAATCTTCTTAACAGCATTGGAAAGCACAATCAGGGTCACAGAGCTCTCAAATCATTCAATGAAACAAGTTTCTGTGTCATCGTCTGTCATATACACATATAATACATAAGAGTCATTTCAAACATTAAGAATTAATATAATTTAAGCTTTCTAGAAATACTTAATTGGATGTACTGTATATAATCCTGAAAAGGTTTAATTCCAATTCACAATTCAATTCAGTGTTACATGGATGGTCACACCCATAAAAGAAAAAGAGCCCGTCTTGAATACAACCTACAAAATGTGTAACAGTCTGAACAGGTGTGTTTATTTTATTTATTAATTTATGTTTTTGTGAGACTATTAAGGTTGTCGTTTAACAGTCCCCTATTACGGGTTTTGAGAGGTACATATTTTGGTTTTGGGTGTCCCAAACAACAGGTTGACATGCATGCAAGGTCAAAAAACACTTTTTTTCTTTCTTTTTTTTTTAATAAAAAGCTTTTGTTTTACATTATTTGTGACCCTGGACAACAAAGCCAGTCATAAGTGTTAATTTTTCTAAAATTAAGATGCATGTATAATCTGAAAGCTGAATGAATAAGCTTTCCATTGATGTATGATTTAGATGGATAGGGCAATATTTGACCGAGATACTATCTGAAATCTGAGGGTACAGAAAAATCTAAATGCTGAGAAAATCACCTTTAAAGTTGTCCAAATGAATATCTTATCAATGCATATTACTAATCAAAACTTACTTTACTTACTATCCAAAGGATTTTTGGCAAAAAATAAAAAGCAATCATTTTGACCCATACTATGTATTTTTGGCTATTGCAACAAATATACTCCAGCGACATAAGACTGGTTTTGTGGTGCAGGGTCACATTTGGATAACGATTCCTAAACAATATATTCAATTACAAATTTTTCCAAAGCTTTTTTTGTTTGTGAGCTTTTAACTGTCCGCCAGTGCCATCATTCAGACCAATGTGAACTAACAAGTGGGCGGACAATATGCTAATGTTTCATGCTTACGTCAACATGAAATGGCTTGGGACTTCAAAAATGATTTGTTTCAATGATTCAGATTCGATAAATTCTTTTGAGAGACAATAACTTTATTCACGGTGCACATACAGATTTAAAACTTTGCAGAATGTTTTTATTCCCTTAGAGCTGTGCTACACACTGCATGAAAGCCCATTTACAAGAATCCATAACAGGGGCACTTTAAATCAGACTAAAGTCTGTCTGCTCGGCAGAGGAACCCTGAATACACAGAATAGTTGCCAAACTCATTGCACTGACACTAAAGTGGACTGAGGCATTTAGAGACTATGATCTAGAAGCTATTGTGTTGGATGTCGTTCCTCAGGGAACTATGGTGAGAGCGGGATGGAGGCGTTTAAGGAACTGGCATCTCAGGAGGGTTTGTGTATCGCCCATTCTGACAAGATCTACAGCAACGCTGGGGAGAAGCACTTTGACCGGCTGCTGAGGAAACTGCGGGAGCGTCTGCCCAAAGCTCGTGTGGTGGTGTGTTTCTGCGAGGGGATGACCGTTCGTGGTCTCCTCATGGCCATGAGACGTCTTGGTGTAGCTGGAGAATTCCTCCTCATCGGCAGGTGACTGTTCATTTTTAATTTAATGACATGTGACACTTCAGGGATGCTGGGGACTTTCAGAGGCATTCAATCCTTAATCCTTGATAGTTTCATAAAGCATCAAATCTAACAGTGGGATTCTGCCTGGAAATGATTTCCTGATGCTGCAGGTTTCTATTAATGAGATGTTAAAATGATGGACGACTGTCTCTTTAGTTTGTTTAATCAGCAGAAGCCGCTCTTGTTGGTGTAAAGTATTTTATACCTCTGTCTTGACGCCAAAGCAGTCTCTATGGACTGAAAAGAGGAACATCATTTGGACAAGGTTGCTTTATTCTGGGTCAAGGAGACCGTTTTAAAGGAGGCTAATTCAAAGCTATATACTTTGGTAACTTACTGAAAGACATAATAGTCACGCCAGACTGATTTTTAACAGTGTGCTCACAGTAACAATTTAAATGATTATATATTTGAGATGAATTTAGTCAATTACATTTGTAACAACATATAATTGTTTTGTGGCGTGTTTTGTATTAATTTTAAAAATAAATATTTAAAATATTTAAAAAAAAAAAGTCAAGCCTGTGTGTTTCAGAAAAAGTACTGACTAATTGTTTATGTAAGCATATTCAACAGAATATAATTATGCAATTTTAATGATGTAAAACCAACAACAGAAGCAGTTTTAAAGATGGCTAAATTAGTTCTGAGGATCATTTAATTGCATCCAAAACTAAAAGTTTTGTGTACAGAATATGCATTTACTATGTATATATAGAAACAAACACATACAGTACTGTACATGTATGCATTTAAGAAAAAATATGTTGTGTTTATATATATTAAATACACTTATATATTATAAATGATATGCATATAGATACTGTATATACATGTAAATAGTTTCAAAATACTCTGTTTGTCTCTTTATACATATTAAATGTACACAGTACACACACATATGTATTGCATAAACAATAACTTTTATTTTGAATGTGACTAATTATTAATTCGTTAAAATTGGAAGCAAATTGAGTAAAAGATGAGGCAGCACTTGATTGTGGCATTTTTGTGGCAAGCTGTAATCACTCACAATGCTTGTCAGCTGCTCGTGGTAAATTGTCATCTGTGAAATATGAAGTGTCAACTAATAATAGTCATTTTTTTGGCGTGCTGCCACAAAGATGCTGAGAGGCAGATGGTGCTGATGATGCCACGACCACAGAAAGACACCTTTATTGTGAGCTCAAACAACACGCGTTCAAGCAGGGATGTTACATAGTTCATATAAATGCTTTCATGCTCTTTTGACTTGCTTGACATAGCAGATTATTTACTGCAAAGGCAGCCAGTTGCACAACATCTTATCTTGAATGTTGAAGCTAAAAGCAGCAGAGAAGATTATATCAATCAGCTGGCAGGCATCATCACATCACTTAATGATGAACCGTCTCACAACTAAGTGTTGAGCATGCTGAGTCTGTTCTTTAGCCTGTGCTAAAGTAGGTCAATGCACTCGAGCATCAGTGTTATTCAGGCATTGCAGGTGAGAGATTGAAGAGGAAGCTGGTGGTAATTAGGCGACTAATTAGACACTCTGTGACCCGTTTCCTTCAGTGACGGCTGGGCGGACAGGGATGAGGTTGTGGAGGGCTACGAGCAGGAAGCTGTGGGCGGTATCACCATGAAGCTACAGACAGAGGAGGTCACGTCCTTCGATGACTATTTCCTGAAGTTACGACTCAACACCAACAATAGAAACCCCTGGTTTGCTGAATTCTGGCAGTATCGTTTCCAGTGCCGCCTCCAGGGACATCCACAAGAAAACACAAATTATAAGAAGAACTGCTCAGGTACGAGGAGAAAGAGAGAGGCTGTATATGGGTCATTCCTAGCATGCAGTGCATTTTCACGTCCCATCATAGATGGCCTAATATATTGGATAAAATATAAATTTATAAAAATCCCAAATTAGTGAACACAGAGGGGAATTTGAAAGAATTCATTACTTTAAGGTAAATGTTATGCATTAAAAAAGAAACATCCCGAAGATAAAAATTTGCTAAATATTTACTCACTCTGCAAGATGTAGTTTGTTTCTTTATCAAATCAGATTTGGGGAATTTAACGTTCCATGACCTGCTCACAATAGATCCTCTGCAGTGAATGGGTGCCGTCAAAACGTAAAGCAAAAAGCATTTCAATCCTTGTGGCATTTCAACTCTAAACCAGCTAAATACCAGTGCTTTCGTCTGAATCAGGAGACAAATATGCACAGATCAAGTATCACAGAAAACTATCCAAAACATTTCTAAACAAATATTTTGACATGAAAGAGTGTTATCTTAGATTATCAACTGGTATTTTGGACTGGCACAAACATTTTTGAGTGTGAGCAATGGATTTTAGGCTTCTTATATGTTTTGTGGCAATAGTTGCTTCCTGAGTTCAAAAGGTACTACAGAACAGGAATGACCCATTTGCATGCTATAGCTGTTGTTTTCCAAACCAGAAGGAAAAGAACCACATACCCGTTGGGTTTATAATAACTTAAAATCCTATTTTTTGTGTTTTTGCTCTTTGTATCTTTGAAACCTCTGCTGACTGAAAAGGTGATCTAGGTAAATTGACTCTTTTTATGGCACATTTCTATCTGGCTGGGTTGATATTTAACATCAGCTGAAGCACTTTTTGAGACAACACTCAGTAAGCATGTTGTCAATGACACCTGACTTTATTTTCTGCCTTTTGCGGTGTCACATTTAGTTTCACAAAGCGATATATTTGTGTTTTAGCTTGTTAGATGCTTTTAAATCTTTGGACTTTTTACGCAACTAGAGTCATATTAAGGTATAATTATTACAGGGAAGCATGCCACTCACTTTATTATCTGATCTACGTTTATGCTATTTTCATGTTGTTTGTCCATATGTTTTTACAGCATTGCTTTGCTATATCATTTTTTTAAATTAGTTTTAAGCAAGAGGTGAACTTTATGCAAACTGTTAATTTTAACTTTTTGATATGCGAACAAACAGAAAATAACAACTGTTACAAATAATCAAACAGAGAAATTGTCATAGTCTGCTGTTCTGTCATTATTTCTTTGTCTAGAACTCCAAGATGGTAAGTGAATATTTTTCTGGAGAGCTAACATGGAGGCACTTCACTTCAGCAATATAGATAGAGGTCTACTGATATAATACAACCATAGCATTTAAAAATATATTATGTTGTGTGACTGTCTTTTCATTAGATACGTGAGTTCACTATAAGAACTGAATATCGGTTGACCTCTAATATATGAAGTTATTGGGATGTTTTTCCCCCCAAAAGAAATTAGCATCTATAAGGGCACTTCGGTTTGAACTGTATATCCCAATAACAGCTACATTTATCATGGCAGTTGGCTTTGCTGCATGTTCCAATGGGGAACTCCTTTTAAGCTCCAAACATTTTTAGTTGCTTGTGCTAATATGAATCAGAGCCTTCAGAGAGAAGAAATGAAGAGGTCACGCTTCTTATTTCTATAGATTCGGCTCCACTTCCAACATGCATCTGCTAAACATGCACAACTGAACAAATAAAGATTGTATCGATGTCATAATGGTGAAAAATGATTTGCCGTTATTTTTTGACCATAATACCAGCAACCAGGCACGTTATCGACTGGTATCTTATTGTAAATAAGTTAAACAAGGTCATAGCAAATTATATGGTGACTGTTACTTTACTATATTTAGAAATCTAAAATAAAGTAAGCTAGACAACACGTTGTTCCTCTATTGTTTGTTTTATATCTTTATTAATGAATTGTTGATGAGATGATATTTGGGTGGAAATATCATAGCACAGTATCATATCCTTACTGAAGCCTCCAGTCCCAATTATTTCACTTTGCATGTGAACAAAAGTTTGACATACTGAATAAAAGATGTCGTTTTTGAACATAAATGATCTAATAGAGAGCCAAGGGATTAGAAACACAGAGAAATCCTCGCGATCTGCCTCTGTTTTTAATAAAACATGTCTTTTTTTATGTTTTGGTTTTTGTGTCACAGTTATATTATGGTTTATGGACATCCCAAAACATTAGGGATTGACAAGCATGCCTAGGTTTTACAGTAGCTTTCGCCAGTTGCTTGCTGCAATGCACTTCAATTTACAGATATAATGTGAGAGCCATGTTATGATGAGCGTTATGTATTTTTTATCTTTGAAATACACTATATTTATAAGCTATGGTGCCTGATACTGCTTCCTGCTGGCTTGTTCACCGGATCACCGGATAACGAGCTGATAGGGTGTCCTTTGACATTGCCCATTCCTTTGAATTAACACAGCGATCTTTTTTTTCCCCCTGTCAGGCACATTTACTTTGATTCATTAGGGAGACGGGCAAGAATGAGAACATAAATGAATAATTAATTTCCTTGCTCAATTAATAATAATGTCACCATCATGTCCATTACTAATTAAATGCTGAGTTGGGTTACATAAATGGTTTGCTCGCCATGGCAACTGCATGTCTTTGATCTTCTGTTTTATTGCTGCTGTATTTCGATTCACTGTCCAATAGAAAAAGACAGAACTTGGTGTCCTGACGCCTGTGGCTTAGGAATAATGATGTCTTTGGACACCCTATCGTTCCCTTTCAAGTGCTCAAAAATTACTTTAAAAGGGGGTGTGGAAATATCATGGCTGAACTAGTACAATGGGGATTTATATTGTGTTTTTCATTCCAGTAAAAGCCTTTTAGCTGCAAAATGTGGAACTTTTTCAGAATGATTTAATGCTGTCAATATGAAATCAAAATTGACCCTGTTTACTTTCTTAATGCATGTTTCTTAATGTCAGTGATTCGTTAGTGCACATTCTTCCAAAGGAGACTTCATCGCCTATATGAAAGACTAACATCACTTAGGGCATGTAGGATGTTGGATAATGTCAACCAGTAGTCAAACAGCTCTTTAGATCTATAAGGAAGTAAAATGGGTTGCTAATGTTGTTTCATGTTGACTAAAACACACAGGTTGCATTGCGGTGATGTTCTAAGAATTACTTTTTGGTTTGCTGATTCTAACAGGTTATGAAAGCCTAGAGGACAACTATGTCCAGGACAGTAAGATGGGCTTTGTCATTAATGCCATCTATGCCATGGCTCACGGTCTTCATGATATGCATGAGTACTTGTGTCCGGGTCACGTGGGACTTTGCGAAGCCATGGACCCCATTGATGGCAGCAAACTGCTGGACTTTCTCCTCAAGACCTCGTTTAGTGGTGTGTCTGGAGAAGATGTGTGGTTCGATGAAAACGGGGACTCGCCAGGCAGGTCAGTCTTACTTACTGGCCTACATAAATCTATGTTTTATGCACTAAATGAATAACACAAAAATAGATATTAATTCATCTTTAAACCACCATGGAGCATGCATCCAATAAGTCCAGTGGTCTGACTTTGGCAAACACTTACTTGCAGGCATTACTGGATGTTTTGTCCATAATTCAACGTTTTCAACGTTTTGCATAAGTGAAGTGCATTTATGCCAAAGAAAATTTGGGTCACAACATGGGACGACTTATTCTGATGTTTAATGCTTAGGTTTAGGGGTTTCTTTAAATTACTAACCATAACTATGAGTGATAATAATAGTTGTATTGTAGATTTTACTTCCCTCTCTTTTTTTTTTTTTTAAAGGTATGACATTATGAACCTGCAGTTTGTGGAGCCTGGCGTTTATGACTATATAAATGTTGGCTCGTGGCATGAAGGAATTTTAAGTATTGATGATAATATGATTCAGATGAACCTCAGTGAGATGGTCCGATCTGTCTGCAGTGAGCCCTGCTCCAAAGGAGAGATCAAGGTTAGTTTGTATTCATCGATTAAAAACTCAAATGCCAAAAAATTCCCTTTATTTCTACTGCATCTATTTCTTCTTAAAAACGAGGTAAAATGTGTGTTCACAGGTGATCAGGAAAGGGGAGGTGAGCTGTTGTTGGATCTGTACGGCCTGTAAGGACAATGAATATGTCCAGGATGAGTTCACCTGCAAAGCCTGTGAGCTGGGATGGTGGCCGGACCAAGAGCTACAAGGTACTTCCCTTGTTATTTTGTAGTCAAAAACTTTGTTAAACTTCAGGCCTAGACTTTAGAACTGTCGTAGCTGAAAGTACTACACTGAAAACATTACCATTTCAGCCCAAATATTAAAATAAATTAAAACGTTGAATGCTAAGATGAATGTGATATGATATTACTAGAATCAGCAGAAGAACAAGTCTCCATTTATCTCTATTTGATTTCACAGTGTAGATATCTAGGGGGAAACAATTGACAAAGAGAAACATGTGGCATAATTAAAATTTTTAAATGTTTATGTAAAGCTAAATATTCAAAGATTTAACTTGTCTACAACCTTTAAAATCCAATGTCACCCTTTATGCCAGACGAGAATGACACCTTAAATTGAATGGCTTGTCAAGAAGAGGTGTGATATTATTTTTCTAAGCAATCAGACTATCAGGCTATTTTTATATGACTATTATATGAATATAATTACTGTGGTGACTTTTGCACGGACATGCACACTCTGTTTTTTATCAGAACATGTTCAAATGTTGTTAATGATTTTCCTACATAGTTTGAATCACTTTAATTGGTTTTGAGTTTTGAAGTCAAAGGAAAAAGCATGCGTCTGAATCAAAGCATCATACTGTAGATGCGTCATCAAACATCCATGCAGAATCCCGTTCTCACAGTCTTACGTTACTGATTTGGCTTCTTAAAAGACCTTCGCTGTCCTATTTTCAAAAGGTTTCCCATGACACCTGAAGGCCATTTATCATTTTTACAGATTGCTTGCACCGTACAACTTATCGCCAGTGACAGCCCTACTTCACTGCCTACTTCTCTGGCCTATTTTCATACACTATGATGGTCAATGTCAATGCAGCAGCCTAGAGTGCCCTAGCAATGTATTTTTCATCAGTTCACTATAGTAAAGCTCCTTTTCTATGCTACTGGCGTAATGCACAGATTCACTGTAACTCAAGAATAACACAAGTGCATGGGACAAATACAGATTTCATTCATAGAAACAAATCATTGTCCTTGAGTTTTATCGTTGGTAAAAGTGTCTGGCTTTCATGAATACTGGTGTTCGTGAGGAAGCATTGGTTTTCTCTCGCCTGCTGCAGTCTCTCAAGTCTCCTTTGGCTTGGTTCTTTCTTACGGCCGGTCCCTTAGTGGAAAGGCTGTTTATTTTTAGGTGAGCTGGAAACCTACTTTATTACTTGGTGCATAAGCGAGCTGGTCACACTCAGATGGCCAGTCCTACAAAGACACAAAGCAATGCGAAGTGTATGCTTTAACCATTTTTAAAGCAAATTCAACAACGCATGCTTTGATCTCAACCCCCTGTTGACCTCTGTGAGTGTTTGCTTACTGGTGGCATTAATTCATAAAGACTCCACAGTAAAATTGGGGAAATCTATGCAGGTGTGTTTTGAGTATTTCTGGACTGTTGCTACATGGCTATAGCCTGGCTTCCACGACTATAAAGCTCACACGAGCTTAGTCTGGCCAAGCTACCTTACTACCCACCTTCTGGGAGGCGGGCTTAACCTGCGTCCATCAGATGCCTCTGTATACTACTGGATGAATCTATAACCAATCAGATCACTCATTCCGATGACGTATACGTAGCGGTGGAACCTGAAGCCACCGTAACCTTTATTACGGTGGGAGAGCTCGTTTCTCATTTGTTCCCAACTTTTTGGGAACAGAAATGCTCTAAAACGGCAGCTTTGCCAGACTGACTTTGCTCGCAAAATTGAATGTAGCGTCACAGGAAGTATGGGCAGACCCAGGCTAACATGGCTAGAGAACCAAAGGACCAATTGTGAGAGTGGTTTCCAGGACTTAATAAGCTTCTCAAATGTGTTTTAATGTGTTGCCCAGTTGCAAGGCTGTTCAAAATAGTTGCTGGGTGTTTTCTTACTGAACCAAATCAACAGAACCCACTCTGGAAATTTATGGCCAATTGCCAAGACATTGTTTTTGGTTGCTGAAGTGTTGTGAGCAATTCTGTTGGTATATGATTGCTATAGGGTGTTCATAATTCACAGTGGTTACTAACTGTCTCATGTGTTTAAAAATAGTTGCATTAAGGTTGTTCTTCTAGGTGTTCTTCTAGGCACGTTACTGAGGTTGGTGTTCAAAGTGGTTCCTCGCTCTTCCATGTAAAAAAAAAAAAAAAAAAAGGAACCAGGGAGTTGCTATGCAGTAGCTATGAATGCTAGGGTGTTGGCTTCTTAAACATCCAAATCAACACAACAGAAATTAACAGAATTTTGTGGGTTGTAGCCAAGGTGTTGCTATGTGGTTGATCTTCGATGTGCTTTCATTGGGTTTTTGGTACTGTACATTGCCATGTGATTGCTAGAGTGTTCAAAGCGGTTACTCACTGTTCCGCGTTAAAAAAAAACCCATTGTTACCAGGGTGTTGTAATGCAGTAGCTGGCTACTTAATGGTCCAAATCAACAGGTATTTTTGTCTCGCTGTGTTCAAAGTGGTATACTTATTTATTGTCTACCTACCAGATAAAAAAGTCTGATGCTTAGAAAATTATTTGCACACCATTAGTACTGTAAAACAAAACAAGCAAGAATAATAGGGATGCTTGCCTTAGCAAACACTGCTATTAATAATTGACTACATTGTGTCCATATTGTCTCACATAGGATCTAATCTTTTTGTCTTGTCTCTTCAGTCTGTGAACCCCTTCCTCTGCGCTACCTGGAGTGGAGTCATCCTGAATCAATCGCAGCAGTCGTCTTTTCATGTCTGGGCATCCTAGTGACCAGTTTCGTCACCTTTATCTTCATACTGTACCGAGACACGCCAGTCGTCAAGTCCTCCAGTCGTGAACTCTGCTACATCATCTTGGCCGGCATCTTCCTGGGTTACATTTGCCCCTTCACTCTCATCGCCCGTCCCACCATAGCCTCATGTTACCTGCAGCGTCTCCTCGTGGGGCTCTCGGCCTCCATGTGCTACTCTGCCCTTGTCACCAAGACCAACCGCATCGCTCGAATTCTGGCCGGCAGCAAGAAGAAAATATGCACACGCAAACCACGCTTCATGAGTGCCTGGGCGCAAGTGGTGATCGCGTTCATCCTCATAAGCGTGCAACTGACTTTAGAGGTCACTCTGATCATCTTGGAGCCTCCGGAGCCCATTAAATCGTATCCCAGTATTCGAGAAGTTTTTCTAATATGCAACACCAGCAATCTGGGCATGGTTGCGCCATTGGGCTACAATGGCCTGCTCATTCTCAGCTGCACCTATTATGCGTTCAAAACCCGCAACGTCCCTGCCAACTTCAACGAGGCCAAGTACATCGCCTTCACCATGTACACTACCTGCATTATCTGGTTGGCCTTTGTTCCGATCTACTTCGGCTCCAACTACAAGATCATCACCACATCATTCTCCGTGAGCCTCAGCGTTACAGTGGCTCTCGGCTGCATGTTCACACCAAAAATTTACATAATCATCGCCAAACCTGAGAGGAACGTACGCAGCGCCTTTACCACCTCTGATGTGGTGCGCATGCACGTGGGCGACGGGAAAATTGCATGCAGGAGCAACAGTCTGCTAAACATGTTCAAACGCAAGAAGAACGCATCTGGAAATGCCAAGTAAGTAGCTCAGCTGTGTAAGCGCAGTCTCTCTCCATCCTGTTGCATTAGAGCCCATGGGTCCAGTCCTGTTATTCCAGCTTCTCTCCAGATCTTAAGATCATGCCATTTTCAGGAGCTTCTTCAATTAACGGCTTTCTCAGACATCTTGTGATTTGCAGGTCAACTACAATTAAAACCTGCACACCCGGGGCGTCTGAGCAGCAGGGCTGGGAGAGACTGTGGGACTATAGTAGCTTTAAATGTATGTAATGGTAAAGAGCAAGAATTATTATTGTTCCACTACAGTTATTGAGTAGTGGCTGGTCGGTATGATTGTGTGTACTAGATAATGGTAAGAAATTGTCAACTGGAAGAGATTTTGCTATAATTTTTATACAAGTAGACAAATGAAGCATAAAGCAAAATTAGAGTAAAAAAAGACTTGTCCCAATCAAGAGCAAGATCTTTGAACCTAGTTATTTTATGGTTGTGATTGTTGCATAATATAGTATGCATAATATATGTACATGTATATCGTCTGTCTTGCAATGGCTCTGGTCATATTTGTTTATAATATTAGTCTGATGCCAGACTAATTCATTTGTTTTTATCTAAATAACATAATAGAATGAGATGAAATTGCTTTTATTTGTAATGTATATTGGGATACAAAGTGTGGTCCAAAGGTTTGAGAGCGCTAATATTAATGCTACTTCTTTGCAGTGTTTTAATGTAATATTTAAATATATTAATGTTGTATTATGCATTTTTATTAATGAAGTATTGTATTCAAATATTTTGTAATTTTTAAAATGTATATTTCCAAAATGCTCACACAAATTGTGTTCAAAAATGTCAAAAATGCCACAATGTTCTTTGAAATGTTCAAAAAGCATCTCCAAGTTTAGTCATCATTTACTTAAAATACGTTTGACTAGTCCTCATAGTGCAGGATTGTAATTTTTCACAGTTAATTTGTGAAAAATATCAAATTTTCAGTTGATTTTGGACCTCACTGTAAACTAATACTTTAATATAAAATTGCTTACAGTGTACTGTAATTTAAGATCTTGGTCATATTATAATGATCTGTAAAAATAAACATCTTTAAGCACATGCCAAATATCTGAATAATAATATTCAGTATATTTTTTTGCACAATTTTTTACACGAACCAGAAATGTTGTTCTTGTGTCCACCTTTCTCGGTTCCTGTGAAATAACAGCCGTCTTTATTTTGTTCATAGTTCTAATGGAAAGTCTGTGTCATGGTCTGAACCAGGTTCAAGACATCCTCCGAAAGGGGAACACATGTGGCACAGACTGTCTGTACATGTGAAGAGGCAGGAAGCCGGATCCAATCAGACGGCTGTCATCAAACCCCTAACTAATACCTACAATAACCCCGGCATGGAGTTTTCTGATTTAAGCACCAAGACTCTGTACAATGTAGCTGAGGAGGATGAGGGCGACCCGATCAGATACAATCCCTCGGGCAGCCCTCCTCTGATGGCTCTCATGCAGTCACCTGTCAGAAAGCCCATGAAGGAGGCGGGCGCCGACATGACGTTTTACACTCCAGAGCAACACGTGCCACAAAAAAACAGCATTCTCCCTCAACATTGTATTGCAGATCAAGAGGTGCTCAAGTTCAATTCAAACATGCCCGATCTGGATGAGATCATTAGCCTGCCTGAGCCGGGTGACGGGGTGATTTCGCCCCTTCAGCCCCAAATATTGCACCCGCATCCGATTTTGCCCATGCAACTGGGTGCATACCCGGACGAACCCCCCTCCCCTTTGGAGGAGGTTGAAAATGAGCAGTTCGGGCTTCTTCACGGCTACATGTATGACAATGCACAGATCCACAACGAGGAGGAGTTGGTGCAGATTAAAATGGCAATGGAGGACTCTGTGGCCCTCATGCCACCTTCTCCGTTTCGGGATTCGCTCGGCTCGGGCAGCCCTGTTCCCAACTCCCCCGTGTCTGAGTCTATCTTATGCACGCCGCCGAGCGTGACGTACGCCTCCGTCATTCTCAGAGACTATAAGCAAAGCTCATCAACACTTTGAAATTTATTTTAGGAGATCACGTCCGATCCAGCTTTGTGAAATAATAGCTACTGTACTAGTTTGTGCAATAATGTGGCTGAATGTCGCCTGCACTGGAGAGCTTTAATATTATACATGTTGATTTAAAGAGAGAGTATGGAAGTGAATGTATGTTGAGCAGGGTCCAAAATTAAGACTTGCCAAGTGCAAAATGCACATCAAATTTTGGCAGTACTATGTATATCTATCACATGGAAGCTTGTGTACCAACTACTTATTTTAAAGGAGTCAAAAATAATTAGTTTTTATATTGTTTTCATTTTAATTGGTTTTGCCATTTTTATGTATTTTATTTTACTTGTATGCCCTGTATAATTTCTTTTTCAGTTATTTTAGTTTTTAATTAATATTTTGAATTTAATTTAATTTAATTTTACCATATTAATCATACAATAAATTTAGTGTTTTTATTTAGTGTTAGTATTATTTTTTGCCTTTTTTTCATTTAATTGTCTATATAACTATTTATTTCTATTTTTTTTTTATTTGAGTTAATTTCGTACTTTAACTAAATGAAAAGTAGATGTTGTCCTGGCAACCATGTGAAATAAAATAAATTTGTTTTTAATAGTTTATGAAATATAGCTACCATTTATTAATTGATTTTTATTTATGTATTTATTTATTTATTAATTTATTTAATGCTTCTTTATGTTTTTAATTTTCGTTAGCAATAATGACCCTGAAATGAACAACAAAGCAAATACTGTAGTTTGACACGAGCAGTCACCCAATGCTGTGTAATGAGGACAGGAGGACTCAAATGCTGTTCCAAACAAATAAATAAAGTTTATTATAGCCTCAGGGAATGTAACCCAAAACAGAAACATAAAATAACAGGAGAACCACAGGCCCTTAAAGTGCCCATGCCAGGTGGGCAGAACAGAATTCAATGCACTGTCCAGTGGGTGATTCGGTCCTCGCCTGAGGATCCTGGACCCAAAAACAATAGTTAGAAGAGAGGACCTCTCTACACAAGCAAGATAATGCAAGACACAAAAAACATACAGACACAGAGAGAACACGGCTGCCATGATTTTGCAAAGTAAGATATGACCCTGGATCAACATTGCTGTACAAATATATAGACTTATCCCAATCGCTACCCAAAATTAATACCTAAAATCAGTGGGAAATAATTGCTGATTAACAGGGGTGTAAAAGCACCTAAACCTGATCATAAGCCTAAAACTGATATTTCCAGAAAAATTATTTCTCAATTCTGATTGGTTGATTGAAATGTTGTTCCAGGATCAAGAAAGATGTTGATCCAGAAACCTCTTGTACTTAGTGAAATCACGCTCACCGAGAGAACATGGGCAGGTTAGTTTTGGACCTTAATGTTAGTGCCAGATTGTGTAAAACAGGAACCAAATGTATAGGTGCCCTTTGATTTGTGTCACTATCACTTGCTTTAGTATGGCAGCAGTAGTTGACATGAAACCAACACCAGTCATTGTAATGCTGTATATTCTGAGCTCATAATAGATCAAACAACCACCGTTGTAAAGAAGATTTAGGAATTCAAACAATGTGCTCTATCAGTGACTATTTAATGTCTTTAAGGTGTTTTATACAATCATAACTTTTATAAACTACATTTCATCAATCAAACCGATTTAGGTCTAGTTAAAGCATCAAATCATGCAGCATATGTATGCAGTAAACTACAATAAGGGTTAGGGTTAGCACAACGTAGCAAACATTCAGTAGCTTTTAAGTGCCGATGTCAAAACCAACTGTATTTTATTGTTTTTATGTACTTTTTGTATAGTTTGTTGTGTTTAAAGTGCAATAGGAAATGTATATATTATTGTTCTTATATTTATGTGTGATTTCTTTTTTTATAAAGAAGAACATTTAAATGTATAACATATATTTCTGGATTTAAATGGTCATAACATAAAGTTAGAGTTTATATTATTACATGGACTTTTCCATTATTGTCTGTATTTGGTAACTTCTCTTAATTGTTGGTTAAATGTTTTCATATCAGCTCCAAATGCTTATATGCTTTATAAAGTCAATGTGTTAATAAATATTTAAGATCCCCTAATGCTCAGCAGGGCCACCGACGGCAGTTTCACCAGAATGTACCACGATGTAAACAGTTATATCCTCTGGTTATGACCATTTAAGTCCTATATGACATGACAGTTACTAAATAATTATGGGATTTTAAGCAGTTATAGAGGATTGTAATCAGGTAACTTTTTAGATATTATCTGAAATGATTAGGCTGTAAGTTTTCTTTTTTCTGTTGCAGTGCAATATGTCAGATTGCATATATAGTTTAGCTAAAACAATTGTGCTATTATATTTTTTAAAAAGAATCAATAATTGTATGAGCCTAGCTGTAGCTATATCTTAAGATTAACTACATGTTTATTACATTTAGTTCTGCTGTATTTGTCAGGAATTGCTTATGTTTAGTGGGCATGTTTTATTAGGTTTATGATCAATCTTGTATATTTTGTAAATAAGCTCTCAGGGTTGTTGCTGCTGTTGGTGTTTAGTTAATAATTTCCCAAAATGTGACCAGTTATTGCTTTCACATGACTATGTTAAAGAACCGTCTTCAACACCTGTGTGTCTCACTGTCACTTTATGCATGCTTTGCGCCTGAAACGCTCAAAATGGATGAACTTTGACATTTGATTTACCTTGAAAAATCTTTGTTTTACGGTTTTTAATGCTGGGAATTCTCGCCTGTGTTCTTGCTAGCATGGTTGGAAAACGCGACCGGGATTTAACCGGCAGAATAAATCTGAACTAGGTCATTTACCGCAGATGCGATTTGTTATCGCTATCCAGGAAAATGTCAGGAGACTCAGAATTAGGATTCACTGAACATTTATTTAAAGTTTTGGTGATTGGAGACCATAAAGTTGGGGAAAACGAGCTTTTTTTAAACGATATGTGAAAAATCTATTCTAGGAACTGAAAATGACTATAGTATAGATCAGGGCTTCTCAATCCTGGTCCTGGAGGTCCGCTGTCCTGCAAATTTTAGCTTCAACCCTAATCAAACGCACCTGAACCAGCTAATTAAGATGTTCAGGATTACTTGTAAACTACAGGCAGCTTAGATTAATCAAGGTTGGAGAAAAAGTTTGCAGGACAGTGGACCTCCAGGACCAGGATTGAGAAGCCCTGGTATAGATTATAGGTGTGAATTTTTCCATGAAGGTGATCGATTGGGGCGGTCACACACGGGTCAGATTACAGCTTTGGGATATAGCAGGTAAGTCTTTATTTAAACGAAATTAGTAGATAGAATTTATAGGTTGCAATTTTAATAGGTCATAATAGATCATCAGGGCTCAAAACTCTAATAATGTTATACCCGTATAAGAAAAATGGCATGAGGAGCAAAAAGTGCAATATAATATATAATAATGCACTTAAAAATAAGTTTTTAAGTGCAATTAGTCCTCAAAGGGGAAAATTATTACCCATTTATTGGCACAGTCTCACTTTCAGATTCATATTTATTGACTATAATTCTCCAGGCAAGAAAACATTTGAAATGGCTGTAAACTCATCATTAAATTCAAGCGTAATTCTGCATCTCAAAGGCTAATTTGGTGCCTGTTGATTAAAGTGTTTTTTTTTTTTCTGGTTTATTTAGGTCAAGAGCGTGTAAGGGGACTGAACCGTGTGTACTTCAAGGGATCCAGTGGTGCGCTGCTTGTGTACGATGTGACGAACAGGTCAACATTGGACGGAGCTCTGAACTGGAAACATGAACTCCATGGTCAAGTAATGCTGATATATGGCCGTCCGATACCTGCTGTGATGAGACTAAAGCTTCCCGGAGGAAAGCAAAGGTGAGTTTATTATTGGGCTTTTTTTATATTAAGACCAATTTTGGCTAAGAAACAATTCAATTCTGAATGTCCTGCCTGTATGTGCGTGTATTAATTACATACTTAATATAAACTAATTTATTAATCAATTCATGTGAAGCATAATCTGTGTTGTGTAAGGTTTCATCAGCAAGATATTACAACCTGATCTCATGGCAATTCGTACGTATTTTCCGAGGTGGCTAATTCATACGAATTTGTACGACTTCACTCATACGAATTCATACGATTTATTGTAAATCGTACGTATTTTACGAGATGGCAATTCGTATGAATTTGTACGAATGACCT
>JAUMHP010000072.1:1532589-1554048 GCA_032361065.1 Enteromius trimaculatus | reverse complement strand
TCCCTTTTGGAGCCAGCCTCCAGCGGCTAGTCGATGAATTGCAGTTTTAATCACTTCCGTGTTGGTTTCACTAGAGGAAGCAGGAGGTTGTCTAAACCCCTCCCTTCTGTGAGCCATCACTGCTGTGATTGGTTAGATGGTGCAGTCCTTTATGATTGGTCTACCGCTACATCGTTTGTCGGAAAACAAAACAGCCATTGCCATAACTGAATGACAGCTCTGGAGACTTGTCAATACATAGAAAAGATGGCTATCAGGTGGTAGGTGCTAGCAATTTGCTTTGTAAACGAATCGGACACGCCTCTAGATTGTGAACTTGTATAATGCATAACACTGCGTTAAGCCATCGTTTGTCATTAATTAAACTAATAAGACGTCAAAGAGCGTCAAAGTGGCCGGAAGTCATTCATTTTCAATGTGAGCCGGCGGCGAGCAGCGGCGCGGTGCGTCTTGGACGGCGAGAGCGTCGAGGGGAGTTGATATCAAGTCAACTTTATTGTAATGAGCTATGACGCGGTTCGGCGGCAACCAGTCAGAATGCAGAAGTCCACCGCTTTAGCAGATTCCAGATAACGCAGTCCTGTACACTTTGGTTCCGACCCTATTCTATTAGTTATTAGCACCTCAATCGCAACAACTTTGTCCTCCATCACGATATGAGTTTAATAAGAACGTGCACAATACTATTTATAGGCAACATTTTCCCACTGAAAGAAAACATGTAACTACAAAGAAGTTCTTTTCATCGATCAGTTTCTTACTTTTACATTCAATATATGAGCTTAACTTATACCCTCCTTGTGGTCAGTCTGCACAAGTTTAACAAGTTTGTTTGATTTGCGGCCCCTATGACATGATTGAAAAGTGTGCTTTACTCAAATAATTGGAATAAGATTAAATAACCACGATCAGGTAATAAATCAATAATCATGACAGGGCTAATTCGAAACCCCTTAACAACTGCTTAGCAGCTATTTAAAACACCTTAGCAACACATACCAGTACCTCGCAACACCTAGAAAAGGTATATATAACCTTCAAACTTTAACAACATCTAACAATCTTGTCTTGATGAGCTTCCTTTCCTAGTTAATAGATTGTGTTTTTATTAGATATATTTGAGTCTCATTTAATGAACTAATCAAGCAGCACTTGGCCAGAGAGACAGATTTTTAATTATGCTCCGATGGCAGTTTTATTAAAGATGTACAGCCTCTTGCTGTGCTGAACCGGCATGTAAGGCTTTGATCGTTTCTGCACCTCTGGATAGTTTTCTGAGTATTTGACACCTTCCATCTCGTCTTCATTCTCCTCTCTGCTTTGCTCTCTTCCTCCTCGTTCTCTCTTTTGAGAGCTGCTTTACTGCCGTGTTGGGGCTGTTTAGTTCCCAGGAACGAATGTCAGCGGTTGTAGGAACGTTGACAAGCCTGTCTGCTTTAGCTACATTGTAATCTTTTGCACTTGAGGCCTGTATTATTAGGGCATATAGTATGACAGCACCCTTATCAGATTGCGCTGCTGTTTGCTCTCAGCGGAAGCCCCTGTTGTTTGAAGTGAGTCACCCATTGTGGTCGGCAATATGATGCTTTAGAAAGTACAACTTTTGTGTGGATTTCCCATTTGAAATGTTACAGAGTATGTATAACTGTTGTATATTAAATATTAATCAGAAAGGATTTTGGCAAGATCAAATCCAAAATCAAAAGAGTGAAGTAGATTATTGTTGTACTGCCTTAGATTATTTTGATATTTATCAGCATAGATGCTTGTAGGTATAGGTTTTTACATTCCATTTTTTACTTTTGGGTTATCACAATGACAAATTGTAATGAAAGTAATGTCACTCACAATAAAAAAAGATCCAGACAATCAAAGGACAAGGTTAAAGAGCATGTTCACAAAGAGAAACTGGCCAGTTTATACAGATAGAACCTTGCAGATCAGCAGAGTTCTGTATAACAGGACACTGATCTTTATTTTGGCCCTAAACTGACTCATTAAAAAGTGGCCCTAGTTCGAAGGCCAGCTGGAATGTTAATTTTAGTGAATTCAGATCCTTACATATGCACATCTAATCATCCTTTCCAGCTTTCATCTAAAGCCTGTGTTTAGTAGATGGTCTGTCTAAAGTTATTCTCACACACTATGATTGTTTTGGCAAAGAATTGCCCGTTTAGACAGGAAGTAGCCGTTTGACTGATGTATTAAGCAACCAGTCAGTTAACTTTTTCCCCACAGTGTATATTTAAACAATAATTTACAAGTGTTCAGCCAAGTGTTAGCTATTTGTTAATGAAAAAAAAATGCAGTTGCATTCTGTTCTGTTTTTGTTCATAATGTTAATTTTTGTTTATTTTAAATGTCTATTGCATGCATTTTTATTTATTTTATTTTATTTTTATTCCAGTAGTTTAATTTCATGTTTAATTTTTTGTTCACTTGTATGTCTCGTTTTCATAGAATTTTTTTAATGAGTAATGTTCAAAGGGTCAAAGATGAGAAGTGAATAATTATTGATCGTACTAAATTTGATAATATTTTAATATAATTTAATATATTTAAATATTCCTGCTGACAAATGGGTAAAACCTAGTAGTTTAATAGACACTGAAAAAGTGATGTCATGTTCAACACGACACATTCTAATATTGATCTTTTTTTGTTTTTCACTCATATCACCTGAGAACATGACACCTGAACAGCATACAGAATTTCCTAAATTCAGTGGCCAAAACTTGTCAGTCAATTGTAAGTTATTTGGATAAATTATTATGAATTAATGTTTGTAATTTTTTTGGTTTTCAGGTAAATGAAAACTTTAATATGTGTATATGACAGCATTAATCTTTAGTGTATTATATCCGGTTTTGTGGTGATCATTAAATCCAGTGATAGAATCGAACAGCGTTTGTTCATTCAGGCTCCAGATCCCAGGGAATGTGCAGAGCTGCTGTCTGACCCCGGGATCTGATCCAGCGCCACAGAGAGCTTAAGCTGAGGAGAAACTGGCTGGTCAAGGGCTTGATGCTTACATTTATGAATAAATAATGAATCAGTGGTCCACTGCAACTTATTTATAACAGCCCTCTGTTATTTATTCAGTCCATTTGCCAAATATGGTGAAGGCGAGTCTGCTGTGTAAACATCCCTGTTTGGTTTCCCATCCGTGCATCTCAAGAAATGAATGTAGGAGAGAACCGAATGCTATCCTCAATAATGTTGCACCAAAATGAACATTTTTACCTGAAAACTGAAACTGAAAATAAAGTTTTGGGAATTAATTCGGGTGGTTGAACACAGTATGCCAGTTCTTAAATATAAGTTACAAAAACACTGAAACAACTTTTATTTTTTTTCTCATTAAATGTTCGATTTTCCTTCAAAACAACTTAATATAGTGAAACACTGTTGTTCTACACAAGAGACCAAAACAATATTGTTTTTCCATCGTACTGGTTAGTTAAAAAATGAACAGAGATTACTGCTGAATAGTTGAAGTTCCTGACAGCTTTTTCATGTCCATAATATCTCATGTATCTGTTTTTCTGATCTTGTCTGCAGGGAACTTAAAACAAAAAGCTTTTTAAACTTTTTATGATTTCTGATATCTTGTTACTTACCCAATTTCTCATTTAAATGTGAACAAACTGGTATGTTAGACATTTGAACCCAATTTAACCGTGCCAGAGTAATTGTAAGTTTCTAGATCAGTGAATCTCTTGTGTATTTTATGAAGAAGCTGTGAAATATTAACATGACTAAATGCATGAAACAGGCAGTAGTTGCATCTTGTTTTTAGTTTATGGCCCTCTTGCACTCCCTGGCTCTGTCTTGTTCACAAACTGTCGCGTCAGCAAGGTGAGTTCATCTTCAGTGTAATGACTCTTTTCCTATGTTGTTTACCATAATTGATCTGTATAACAGAGATGCATTAGCTTGCAGTGCTAGGATGCGTGTGAGCGAAGAACACAGAGTTTACATATTAGATGCTGTCAAGCATGCTTTAAGCTTTGTACTCGTGGAGTCTTATAAATATGTTTTCACAGTTGTAAGTCACTCAGGAGGAAATTAGTACACTGCTGCAGGAAACCGCTGATTCAATACGGATGCGAAACCCATTTCCTGTTTATAGTGTCAACTATTTTAGCATTCATTCCCTGGCATGAGAAGTGTGTTCGATGTCCTGAGGTAACAACATACAGCGTCCATATGTTGTTTTGCAGTGATTCTTCTTGGCAGATAAGAAGCTTTCTGATCTGAGGATATTGCTAGAGTGAGATAGCCTTCGCCCCTGGGTCACACAGGGCTCTTTTTACTCGCCTGTTTTAAATAATTATCCTCTGTTTCCATGAACAGTTTTTAACATCCATCCTTTTGGACAAAAAGCTCTTTACCGTGGAAATAGGTTCTTTAGGCTGTTAAAAAAGTGTTAGCTGAAAGGTTCTTTTATTGCTCAGAAAACTCCGTTTTGGAACCTTCATAAAAGTGAATGCTAGAAAGTATCTTTTTTTTTAAAATTATATTACGATCTAACAGATTTTAAAGTACTCATTAGCGTAAACATCTTAACAACACAACAGTCATCCATTATATAACGCTGGAATCTGCCACCCGATATGCAACAGAACTCGCATTTGTGCCTAAATGCACACAGGAAGTGCTTGTAAATATGAATGACTGTTTGACTGAGACAGTGCTTGTTGTCCTGCCGGAGAAGGGGTTTATGGGAGCATTTACAGTGCATTACTCCAGAGGGCTGAAGCAGCATTCAGAGGCAAGACTTAAGACTCTGATTAGAGACTTTGCATAATCCATTTAGTTAAGTCAATGGACAAGACCCTCGGTAATATGACGCACAGACCTCTGGGAACACAGATTCCCTTTAGTGCTGAACTCTGGTGGCTTACTTACATTGTCTGCAGCCATTTTTTTCTCACTATCTAGTTCATATGGTAAAAGATATATGAAGGTGTATATTTTTAGATGCTGACTTTTTGGAGTTGTTTTAAATAGTCCTGCAATAGAGCGTATATTTTCTCTATTGTAATCCATTGTTTTCTTACTTTCTAAGGCAAATCTTGGTCAGAAAGCTGTATTCTATACTGTATATTCTATGATTTTTACTGCAAAGCTGTAACATACTAAAGATGTTTTCTCCTATTTGACATGCAATGATCAGTGCTATCTGCGTAAATGCATGTAAGAGTAATAAAAATGTAAGTCAGCATGTATTTTTAGTTTTCCTGTTTGCAAACTGCAGCTTGAACATTAATCTCAAAAGAGAAATACTGTTCTGGAAGTAGATAAAGTGTGTGAAATATCCCTTTAATAATGCTGTGCATTTTTGTACACTACTCATATCCGGTGTTCAGCACATTTGAAGTTTTCAGAGATGTTTGTACCTTAACTGAGCTTACAGATTTGGCCGAGCAGGAGTGGAGTGTTACTGCCAGCATGAGAGTGGATCGGCCGTCATCCAGCTGGAGTTCCTTGTCAATGAAGTGAGTTTTGCCCTGACCATCTGTAGAGACATTTCCTCTTCTGTACTTTCTCCAGGTCTTATCACTCTCCCTCACATTGCCTGTAACTTTTGGTTGAATAGTTAGTCTTTAATCTGTTCAGATGTGATGTAGAACTCTGTAATACTCCATTATGTTCCTGTTTGTTTGGTGCATAGGGAGCGCTGGTTAGTGCTTTGGCAGATGACAGTATTCATTTATGGAACCTGAGGCAAAAACTTCCAGCCATCCTCCATTCTCTTAAATTTAATCGGGAGAGGTAAGCATCCTGTATACAAATATACTACGCACAATTGTTGAGATATGACTTATTGATTCACAAATTATATATATCCTCCTGGCTACCAAGAAAAATTAGGATTTTTTTGTGAATTTAGTATTTTGTCATGTCATTACGAGCATTATTATTAGAGCATTTTTTATTTTTTTAATATGTATTTTTTTAAAAATGATATTTTATTTATATGTAGTGGAATATGATGCCATATTAAAAAGTTTTTTAATAAAAAGACATAAATGGACATGAAAGGGCAAAAACAGTGGGGATTTTTGTTTTAATTAATCAATTAAAAAATCCAAAATTAATGTATAATGTGTGTAAAATGGCCATAAATGAGTTTTTTCATTATATTTTTATATATTATATGTTTTTGGCGTGTCATAGAATGCACAAATGCAATAATGGCAGTAATAATTAGCAAGATTTGTATGATTATATTTAATAGGAATAGGAATATTTTTTTTTTCTCTGTTAATTTGTTGTGTCTCCTAAAATAAGTAATAAACATGCTTTAAGTTCTGATGTCCTCTACAGTGAACATGTATGAAATCGATTTCCTGTATCATAACGGTCATATTTTGATTTGAACCCCCATAACATATTTTCGTGAGATGTTGATTTACTACAAAAAATATGAAACTTCGTCATCTTCTCTGAGAATGGGTTGCTTTAATATGCATTTGGGAACACAGCATGCACCAAACATCATCCTACTTACTTGATGAGAGGCACTTATCAACAGAAAAGAAGCCTTTGTGCTTTCGTAGCAGCAGAGGCAAACACCACTTACATTTTCTTCAGATAATACAAAAGCCGGCCTTACCTGGGCTTTCAAAGTTTTTGCCTTTAATAAGTAGCAATGTACTTTGAGTTTCTGCATTTTCTGTTAATCAACAGACCATGAAGGCTTCAAATGAATGTTTGTTCAGAAACAAGAGGGCAGGACAATGTTCTCAAGTGTCCTCAGTAGTCTTGATTGGTGTCCCATTCAGAAGACACACAATGGCAGTAATGCAGTCGTCCACAGTAATACCAGATGATTTATCAACCGTGACTCATTCATTTTGCCAGATTTCACTCTGCTGTTATTGCCATTTCATCCTTAATGCGTCACGAGGCACAGATCAGTCAAATGTTCGCCATCGTATGAGATAATCACAGGGAATTTTTCACTTTGATTAAGCTCAGCGCTCTCCTTGTCTTTGGCAGGATCACGTTTTGCCATTTGCCGTTTCAAAGTAAATGGCTGTACGTGGGCACGGAAAGAGGGAACATTCACATTGTCAATGTGGAGTCCTTTACCCTCTCAGGCTATGTGATCATGTGGAACAAAGCCATTGAACTGTGAGTGTCTAGACAAAACTCCACTGATTCTTGTGTGTTTTCTTTTGCTGTTGGGTTTGGGAGATTTTAATTAAAGCACTTGCATACACGTTGTTACACAAGGTCATCCCTAGTGAGAAAAAAAAAAGTAAAACCTATTTAAAATATGGAAGTATAGTTCAAATCTATTAACATATTCACCTACAGATAACCCGAGACCTACCGATATAAAATTTAATTGAACTCTATTTGGAGTATTACTTGAACACAATGCATATTTCTTGTTTTTAAGCCTGAAATGTGTGTTTATGTCACTTTTAGTGAGGATTGAGTAATATTGCCCTTTAAATGCAAAATATTTAAAGTGTACCTAAAGTATACTTGCAATTTTTCCACTTTATCACAATCAAATATATTAAGTATGTCTTTAATTGGACTTCAGCACTACTTAAGCACTATTAAAGTGCATACATATGAAAGTAGAGTGAACATGAAATAAATGTCATTCAAATTTAAGTATATTTATTTTTCACTAACTCTGCATATCACCTTGAAATATTTTTGTTATAAACTGTCACCTCTCTTTAACAGTTCCTCAAAGACTCACCCTGGACCTGTAGTTCATATCAGTGATAACCCTATAGATGAAGGGAAAGTAAGAAACCTTGTTCCTTTTGGGATTCAATTTATTCCCACAGAACACTTTTGGCTGAAGCTGTCTGATTACATAATATCAGAAAAGTTGTCTCTTTTTGTTTTGCAGCTTTTAATTGGTTTTGAGTGTGGCATAGTTGTGCTGTGGGACTTGAAATCGAAGAAGGCTGACTATCGGTACAACTATGATGAGGTGAGACCATGTTATTGTAGGACATTGACCTATAGCCGATCCTGACTGGATGCCACATTTTATTTCAGGCCAGACTTAGAGCATTGTTTAAAAAAGCTACTTACTCTCATTCTGTAAACTCCCTGAAAGGAAGGAAGGTCTCAAATAGAGATGGGATGCACTCCAAGTACTCAGCTGTGACAGTAGTGATTGACTAGAAAAACACATCAGTAATCGCATGTTATTCTCTTTAATACCGTAAATTTAACATTAAAAGTTATTAGCAGGTGTCCATTAACATTCACATGTTTAATTTTTGTATTAATTGTGGCATTCTTGCCATTCACATCATTAAAGTACACATTAAACTTTAATCAAAAGTCAGTAAAAAAAAAGTTTTTTCAAAAATTAATGAAAATGTGCAGAAACCGTTTTAATCTAATTAATTACTAAAACATTTTAAAGTAGAAAAACTAAATTTTCTAGCTGTAATGTTTGAAAATTAAGTTGAGTCATAAATATTAATATTATTTTACATAATTAGTTTAATTGTATTACATTTTAATTGTATTTTTTTAAATATTTATTATTCTTTTTTTTTCCTTTTTAATATTATATTTTATTTTACTAGTAATGATAATTATTTTATGACCATATTGATATATAATTAAAACATTTTAAAATGAAATTAAATAGTATCTCGTGAAGCAGATTTTTTTGCAGCATTGGAAAAAATTCACAATGCATATGGTGAAATATTGGACAGATCACTTGATATCCATTGCGAACTCAAACAAATAAACTCTAGCCTACAGGAAGTAACTTTCAGAAGTGTTTGTGTCAAGAGGAACAGAACTACGATGTTTGTTTGTTATGTTTATTATTGTTGACTTGTATATGCTGTCGCAACACATGAAGCGTAGTTTGCCTGACCTGGTTTCTCTTGTGGTTGATTACTCATCTTTTGTTTGGCCTGTAGGCGATCCACTCTGTGGCTTGGCATCACGAGGGGAAACAGTTTGTGTGCAGTCACTCAGATGGCACGCTTACCACATGGAATGTACGCGCTCCTGCCAAGCCTGCCCAGATCATTACACCGCATGGTAAGCTTCTGCCCAAACACACTCCCTTCCAAGTTCCTCAGGTTGAGCGCCTCAGGGAGCACAGAATAAATATTACAAGGCCGTAGAGGTGAAGTGTGTCTTTTGAGTTCTGTTAGCAGCACCAATGAAATAAACCAATGATTGTTTCCAAACAGGTATCGGAAACTGATCAGTGTTTTTAAAGAGTCACTATACTTTCAGGCAGTCAGGCTATTAATGACATGCTTATGGATACTTTTCATAGACTCAGATGACATGTTTCAACAGTTATCAATGTTGTAAATCTACCTAAGGATATCTTTAATGCTGTCGAACTGTGTGATGGTTTCTAAAAGCAGCTAAGGGAGTGATTTGACATCTTTCTCAGTGCATCTGACCAGTGCAATCAATCTTGCTGTACTTTTTTCCTCATTGGTAAAGTCATAGATACATTATCATGGATTTTTGATTTGAAAAATGATATTTGTTGTTACTCTAAAGAAGTTTGCACAGCTTAACGTCTGCTTCTTAAAACGTAGAACTACTTTCATTGTGTTTCAGCCTAAAAAAAAATAGCAAAATTATCTATTTACAAATGCATCGTGATTCTTTATCAAAAGCAGAGTCTGTCTACAGAAATTAATAATTAAAATGTATTATTTTTTTAAATGAGTAGATGCACCAGAAATTCGCAATCAAATTAGGATGTGCCTAAAGTTTTCCTCACATTAATTGTGTTTAAAATACTTGAAGGCATATTTATTTGCACACCTTGTTTAACATGCAATTTCTCTCCCAGGTAAACAGCCCAAGGATGGAAAGAAGCCGGAGCCATGCAAACCTATCTTGAAAGTGGAGTACAAAACTACCAGGGCAGGGTAAGCCTCAGAAGAAAGCTGAACTCAGAAAGCAAACAGAGCATGATGCATTGCACACGTTGACTGTCTGGTGTAGGTGCTTCTGTTTTATGGGTTTACAGGGATGACATGATGTTTTTCAGAAGACTGATATAAAATATACAGCTAATATGACAGGGTTGCATTCAGGAAGCAAACAGAGCATGTGATGCATTGGTTTGAGACTTGTGCAACCTTGCATTGCGAGAGACTGTCTGGCAGTCTTCGGTTTTATGGGTTTTAGGGGGATGACATGATGTTTTTCAGAAGACTGACATAAAATATGCAGCTAATATGGCAGTAGATTTTGTATTGCTTTTACGCGTTTTTTTTTTTTTCTTCTTTCTTCATTCCGCTCTTTCTGAATGAATTAATTTGTTTCCGGCTTGGCTTCTCTGCATCATGGAAAAATGAGATTTGTTCATTTGTTTTGTTAAGGGACCCATTCATGATACTGTGTGGAGGTTTGTCATATGATACAGTGGGTAGGCGAGCCTGTCTGACTGTGATGCATGGGAAAAGCACTGCAGTGCTGGAGATGGACTACCCCATAGTGGATTTCCTTACGCTGTGTGAAACCCCATATCCAAACGGCAAGTCACTGCCCCACCTATTGCTGGATTTTCTCCCGTAACGTTTACTGTACAATTAATAGTGCCTTTAGAGTCCAAATACAATTAAAGAAAACGAAGCTGTGCTGGTTTAATTTTCCTTATTTTTATGTTATTTTCATATAAGATTATTATTATTACTATTATTATTATTTTATTTATTTTTCAGAACCAGACAAATTGATACATTGTTGGGCTGAGTGATATGATATATGATAATTAATTTTTATATCCTTTTAATTTTCTATACTTTTATAATATTTTATATATTTATATGTACTTTTTTCTAACATGTTATTTATATACAAATTAAAATGAGACAAAGTGCCGTATGTTAGGCAATATAGTAATTCAACTATTAAGTTTTAGACCTGACAGTTGTTATTGCAAAGTAGATGCAAGAAATAAAATAAAAATCTAGGTATGAAAAGCTTTTATCAAAAACATTGTTTCGCTAGATATATAAGTAATATTGTGCTGAAATGCCCCATTAAATAATTTAAAATAATTGTTCCTTCTGTATCCCCCAGATTTCCAGGAGCCTTATGCGGTTGTTGTCCTGCTGGAGAAGGATTTGGTTGTGATTGACCTTGCACAAAATGGGTGAGTAAATGGCAAACGTTATACACACTATCTTGGTTTGTGCAGCTGATTTATAAAAAACCTCTCTGCACAGGTATCCGATCTTTGAGAATCCGTATCCTCTGTCCATCCACGAGTCTCCGGTGACCTGCTGCGAATATTTTGCGGACTGTCCAGCTGAAGTCATTCCTGCCCTTTACTCAGTGGGCTCCAGACAGAAGAGACAAGGGTTCAGTAAGAAGGTAGCGTTCAGCCCTCCGCCGTTTAAGAAAATGGATAGTCCTAAAACGGCTGATCCAAATCTGTGTTTTATTGCAGGAATGGCCCATAAGTGGAGGTAACTGGGGCCAGGGAACACTAAGTTTCTCAGAGGTTATCATCACTGGGTAAGTGATCTCTCACATGCACACACTCTTTGTTGTATCGAAGCAATTTCATGTATAATAACTGGATTAGAGAGGGAAATCGTTTTTGAGTATTGTAAGGAAAAATGCTTTTCTGTTTGGCGCCAGGGCTGTTATCATTTTCTTCTGTTTTCTTTCTGAAAACAACAGGCATGCTGATGGATCGATCAAGTTTTGGGATGCCTCAGCATGTGAGTTTCTCTCTCGGAAAACATGCTTTTATGTTTTATGTCACAGCATTATTTTGAGTTGGCCAGTTTGGTTATCCTTTCAGCTACCAAGAGCAAAACACTTTCAGCTTCTCTAATTTAAATCAGAAATTGCCGATAAGATCTGCTAACAATTTGTTAAAAAATGTTTAGCAACAACTATTAAAGATGCTGAATTTGTTCCTTTGTGTCTGTCAGTAATGCTGCAGGTTTTGTATAAGCTGAAAACGGCAAAGGTGTTTGAGAAGCCCCGCGGTAAAGAGGAGAAATCCAGCACTGAAATTGTGGATGAAGATCCGTTCGCCATCCAGATCCTGTCCTGGTGTCCAGAGAGCCGTGTGCTTTGTGTGGCTGGAGTATCGGCTCATGTCATAGTCTACAGGTTCAGCAAACAGGAAGTCACCACTGAAGTAGTTCAGGTCTGACCCATTTAAATGCATGTGTCGATGTGCAGGATGTGTACTTGTGTAGTTGCCAAATGAACAGGATACTAGTGTAAAATGTCTAGATTTGTCCCAGATGCAGCTGGTCAGCATTTGATTGATTATTTAAATGGTCCTGTAATATGACAAATGCCTAATATTAATATGAGGTCCTAAAAATTGCATGGTTATTATAATGCAATTATGAAAAGTGCTGTTTAGAGCCGTTTTAGATGGAGTTTAGTATGCAAACTGCAGGAGATTCATTAAGCATTGAGATGTTTTGACACACAGTTTCCAACAGTTAGAATACCATATGCTGCATCCACACAAATGAGTAAAGCTCTCACTTATTTATGCTTATTAATGCTAAAAACCTTGTTTTTTAATGAGGAGGTGTCACCGCAGGACTGAATAAATGAACATGGAAGTAGCTCTACATAAATATTACAAATATAATTAATAGTGGGTAAAACTCTTCTTGAGCCTGGAGAATATCTTCCTGCTGGTTTATTAGTAATATTGTATAATATCAAAGCTTCCTAAGAGATTTCTCAATTAGAAATGAGTTTGGTGAGTCACTTTACAGGAGAGTTAATAACAGTGTTACCATATGCAGTTCAATCTTATGTCCTTTCATTTATATTTTCTTTTCCACCCGATATAACTTTGTTTCTTGCATGGGTGTTTGTAACAATAGCCAAAAATACATTGTATGCTTTTGGCAAAATATTTATTTTATGCTAAAAATCATTGCGAAATTAAGTAAAGATCGTTTTTCATGAAGATATTTAGTAAATTTCCTACTGTAAATGCATCAAAGTTTTCGATTATGGATATGCACTGCTTAAAAACTGCACTGACCGAATATTGCCCTGTCCTAACAAACCAAACATGCATGAAAAGCTTATTTATTCAGCTTTCAGAAGATGTATGAATCTAAAATTTTCACACACACAAAAAAAAGACACATAAAACTGCTCCAGGGTCACATTTGGCATTTGTATCCATAATTTCTGTCCATATTATTCATATTATATTTTTATCTCATTAAAGAAAAATGATTTTAACACACATTAGACACAATATTTCAAATGTTTTTGCGCTATTTCGACAGCAAAAAATAATACCAAATACAGCCACTGCGATACTTTACATCTCTGAGCAACATGACCTCAAAATTAATCAACCGTTTAAATGATTAGGTTCAGTTACAATGACCCACTTATTTGCAGTGACTTACTGCCACCTACTGGCGTTTTTTTTTAATTCACATTCAGAGTATTTTTTATTAAAATACCTTCAAATATCAGTTTTCAAAAGACAGTGGACACTTAAAACTTATGGAAAAAGATTAAAGATTTCTATCAGTGTGAACTGACTGTTTCATAGAATATGAAGAATATCACAAATGTTAGGAGTTCTTAAGATACTCAGCAAAATATGGTCTTTGTATCGCTAATCACTAAAATCAAAGAAAATATTGAGATATTATGTTTTGTCAATATGGCACACCCGTACTTATGTGTACTCATGTCAGCTTCCTATATTACACTGACTTAATCATTCATTTTGTCTAAATGCTTTTAAGTCTGTGAACATGCACATGGTTGTATAGATCTGATGGCAGTTGTCTTGTGCCTGTAGCTCCTGGAGGTGCGTATGCAGTGTGAGCTGAATGAAGTGGAGTCTCCCGAGGGTGGAGGCGAGCAGGCGTCAGCTGTTTCCACCCCAGGAACATCATCCAGCCCCCAGACCAGCCTGCCTCAGTCCCACCCCTCCACCAGCAGCAACAACTCATCTGATGGCCTGCGAGATAATGTGCCCTGTCTCAAGTACAGTCTGTTTTCATCTCTTTCAGATTCGTCCCCAAGCGGCATGTAAAAACAACAAAACAGAACCTTACCTGGTCAATGAATTGGTCTTTTCTTGTGTAATTTGGCCACGTGGACCAGATTTCTGCTTAAATGTCTGCCTGTTTGACCACTTGATTTTGTCTGTGCTTATATTAGCATGTAGTTAATTGTGTCCTGCGTCTTACTTGGCCAGGGTCAGGAGTTCTCCTCTCAAACAGTCTCCAGGTTGCCAGGTGGAGCTGCTCATTCAGCTGGTGTGGGTCAGCGGGGAGCCGCCACAACAGATCACCAGCCTGGCCGTCAACTCTGCATATGGCCTGTAAGTCCACAAAACCACAACAATAGCTCATTTACCACACCTCTGGTGTCTTTACAGAGCTTTTAAAAGCACTTCCTTTCCACAACAGCTGTTTATTATCTTTCATACTAGTTTTATGTGTCATGATCCATCATATTAACGCCTAGCAGCCATGCATGCATAGTTGTTCTTTATTACAGTAATTAAGAATTCAAACACATGCACAATGCACAAATGTAGTGAGCCACAATATATTTTTGTGATCAAATAAATGCACCATTGTTGCACATCTGAATCATTTCTTAGTTTTGACCAGCAGTGTGAATCTGTTTTACAGAGTTGCTTTTGGCAATGGTAATGGACTTGCCGTGATTGATTACGTTCAGAAAACTCTGCTTCTGAACGTGAGCACAGCTGAGCTGTACGGCTCCACAGATCCTCATCACAGACAACCACGCTCGCCCCGCAAAACCAGACAGCCCTCGGCAGGTGAACAGACATCTAAGAGAAAGCCTCATCCTCTTACTAATCATAACTTCTGCATGTTGTCTGTCTGTGTTTCTGTCTGATGAAGTAAAGCCCATGCTCATCTTGAGCAGTGTCAGTCTCCGGACCATGATGCTCCTGCATCCTTCAAACTGCAGGTGGTCGTCTCTGGCCGAGGAACCATCTGCAGCGATCTTAGAAAATCATCCGATCCATATGCTCAGAAAGGGGCGCCGGTGTTTGTTCTTTTCTGTCCCCTGTCTTTGCTTGTTCTTTTTGTTGTTCACTCATCTAAGTTTCAGTCTTTGAAATACACAGATCCCGACAGACTGAATTTAAGGCCATGTGGCATTTTGCGTTAATATTAGTGTTAGTAAATCTGACCAGTTTACAATTGATGTGACCAAATTGCAATTTTAAGAGGCATTTGAAAAGGCAGTTTATTAATTTTTTAATAGTAATAAGCTTCATAATTTTTCTTTTGTGCTGTTTTCTATTGAAATCCATGTCCGCATGTAAAAATCATTGCATACTGCAATTCAGTCCTTTTTTTTTTTTTTTTTTTTTGCAGTTCTAAGTGTCTCATTTAGTTTTTACTCTGAACTAGAGGTAGTATCTTGCAATTCTGCCTTAAAAGGAAAAAAGGGCTGAATTGTGAGAGAAAAGAAGTGAGGTTTTTAATTATCTGGAGCAATAATTATCGTGATAATGTTATGCATTCTTGTGCATTTATTGTCAAATATTTTCTTTATTAATTTAAGACTTCACTTGTTTATTGAAATAATAAATGCAGAACAAATGTCCAATCTGCCCTGAATCCAGTCTCTGGACTCTGTCAATTCAAAGGCCTTCTAGCTGTTCATTTGATTTTGTGTCATTGTTTTGTCTCACCCTTTCAATATTCGTCTCTCTCTGTGGTTTCGTAAAGACACTCTGCATAAGAAGTCTTGCATGTCCGGCCTCACTAACTTTTATTCTGAATCTGTGAAAAAGCTTCGTTCTTCTTACCTCAGTAAGTCACATGGCACTTGTATCTGTCACATTTATATCTGTCTTCATTCTTCTTTTTCTCTTTGTTTAACACTATAGTCTATTTTTGTGTTGATTTATTATTTAAGTGTTACGTGATGTTTATTGCTTGAAGTCAGCCAGGCTGTTTGGTTTAGACTTGTTTGTTTCAACAGGTCTTTGTGATGGTAATGATGCATCAGCCGCACCAGAGGAGAGATGCAAATCACCAACTTCAGGTAAAGTTTCCCTCATTCTTTCTCCCTTGTGTTTACTAGTAAAACAAAAAGTATTGAGAGCACTGATTGATGGTAGTTTGTGATGAGTTGATTGACAGACCCTTAAAGGAACAATTCTCCCAAACATGAAGCTTCTGTCATAATTTACTCACTCTTCTAAACATGTATTTAAGGAGGCAGAACAGAAACCCTTTGTTTTTCACAAATCACCACCCACTTTTATTATACTGCCAAGCTCCAAAAATGTGAAATGTAGTAAATCTATGTTTCAAGTATTAGCCACTTGTGTTTTAACAAAAGAGAATAAAACAATATTGATCCAAGATGAGGGTGAGTTTGTGATAACATGTTTGTTTTGTGTGGACTGTGCCTTTTATGGTGCCATGTGTAACTAAACTAAAGGACCACTGCCGGCATGGTTTGAAGAAATTGCACACTGCGACTTAAAGACAGACATATTGACAAACGCCACAATGCAGAGCATTGGACGTGAAGCTCTATTATAGTTAAAAATTCTTTAGCACGGCAAAAACTTTAAACAATACTGCAAGCATCATCAGAATCCCAGTCAGGTGTGCTGACTAAGTGCATTTCATTTACAAGGAATTTGACTTTGATAAGCATATAGTTGCCAAAAGTTACATAAGACCCCATCGGCTGTGTCACATTATTATGCAGACTGTGTTGTTGCTATAGGCTCCGGGTCACCGTGCAATTCTGATGAAGACAGCAAACAAAAGTTCATTGACATGGGTACAGTACAATATAAAGAATCCTTTTAGAAACAGCTTTTTTTGTCCTAGGAAATCTTTGATTTTTTTTTTGTACAATACGTTTTCCAGTGAAGTCCAAAAGCAAGCGGATATCCAAGACTGTTGCCAGTGACTTTGGTACTGTATAATGTTCATATTACAGCAGTCTGGGTCTCTCAGTTTCTGTGCTAATGGGCACTTGTGCACTAACCAAATGAACTAACCTAACAAATTAAAATGGGTTTGCTTAAGTGCGTAGTAGAGCTGAATTTGAGCTTTGTGTGTCTGTTGCTTGGTGGTTAGGTGTGACTATATATAAATGGTGGACCAGTGAGAGCCGTAATTACCACATTTAAAGTTTTTAATGAGCCATAATTGCATGTTCATCTTAAGTTTTTTTTTTTAATGGTTTGTAAAAAATGCCCTGACTTTTTAGATTAAAACTGTTTTAAACTCACCATTTTTAAAATGTGTCTCTTGAAAGAGTGCTTTTTTCTAACCTTGTTTAACATTACAGGCTTTTACTCTGCGCTGGTGCGTTTCAAGGGTAAAAATACACAGGACGATGAAAATGATGTCAGACATTTAACATATTTTTGATTTTGATCAGACCATGTTTTCACACAGATCTCTACCGAACATCTGAAATCATAGACGGGGCGATCACACACAATGACAGACATTTTAGAGAGAAATGAGGCTCCCGGTGTTCCTGTGACTCTTGATTGGTGCTGGTTTCATTGCCACTAATCTCAATGCAATTTTCCGGGCATGATCGAGTCGCTTCTGATTCTAACATACTAGATGAACAAACAACTCTTTTTAAGGCTGCTGATGGGCTCGTGGCTGCTCTTTGGCTTCATTCTACATCATGATCCTCCAGCTGATAAATTTATTCTCAACCTGCTTATTTCTCTCTCAAACCTGTTGTTTATCCTCTCTTAAATTCTTTACCTTTAGTAGCCATCATTTCCCAGATGAATGACTTTGATTATATGTTCAGAACAATGTTTTCTTTTTTCCAGCTAAGATATCCCGGAAAATTAACATGATTGCTGATCAGAGAGATGGTAAGCGTTTGTTCTCTCACTTTAGTTTCTAGGAGTAGCTGTGCATCTTTTGCAGGGGATCAAATACTTCCATGCTCACATAAACTGAGCATTACTTCAGTCAGTCTACCTATATTATCAGCGTAAAGTCTGGTCCATTTGCAGCTTGTTTTAACCTAGAACTGCCCAAATAAACTATACAGGTCTGAAATACAAGTTGCCTTTTTTATGCAGAGCTTGAATAAATCTGATTATAAATGCAATCATTTTTTGCATGCAACAAATTAGAGGTGTTCGATATACCGGTAGACATGATTAGATCTTTGCAAGTATCCTCTTAAACACAGTGAAGGTCTTAAAGGCACAGTATGTGAGATTTTTGTATTAAAATATCCAAAAAACACTTGCACAGTGTTCGTATTTCATGCAGTTTTGTGCTTAAGTTATCTCAAAAGTTCTGTAGGATTTGTAAATTCAAAGAAATTCCAGATTTAAATAATGAACCGTCCTTTTTCATTGTCGCCTACTGTATCAAGGACACAATATCCGCACTATCCTCAGTTTCCGCCTATGAATACTACGGCAACACACATGGACAAATGCACAAGTTGTAGTTATTTATTGTGCATTTCCATATCATGGATCATGATTACACTCTCCACAATCCCAAAAAACGTAGATGTAAACAAACCGAGGCAAGAAGATATTGGAACAGTCATAACAAATATTACGCATTTCCGAAATAGAGAGAGCCTTGCAAAAACCTCGGCCTGGACAGAGACTCCGCTCTTGTGTGTGTTTTAATAGACAGGTAAGCTTTTCTTTTGTGAACATGAGTTGTGAAAACGACGTCTCCCAATGTTCCAAACTTTCTTAAACTTTCATATTATGCCTTAAAGTGAAAGCAAACAGCTGAGAGAAAACACATGTAACTGTGCATGGATCCATGCAGTTCTTAAAGTGACAGCAGTCTAATATTCCTAATATATATTGTACATAAATGTATATAATATATATGGCCACCCCTACATCAAATGAGCTTAAATCATGTTTTTAGGATATCATTTAATATCTTCTATTGTCTATAACACACACACACACACACACACATATATATATATATATATATATATATGTGTGTATAAAATAGGTCTGTATAGAATTTAGACTGGCTATATTCTTCTTGCCTATAGACTGACTGGAATGGAAAAAAGTGTTTTGCAAATGTTTTTAGGTGCAATATTTGTATTAGCTATCTAGTTATAATGTGCACTGTTCTGCGTATAGAAAGGAGGTTGCGGCGTTACTGCTCTTTCTCTGGTAAGAAACAACAGAGTTCAGTGAAGGAAATGAAGAAGAAACGTGCAGTGTCTTTCCATGAGACCTCATTCTGTGACCCCAGTGAGTGGCCCTATTTTAGGCTGACCTGACCTGGTCTGGGTCATACTAACTCATACTGGAGCCTGCCGTGTGGGGTTTGCCTTTTGTCTTGAATTATGTCAACCAAGTTGTTAAAACAAAAACTTTTTTTTTTCTCCCTGATTTCATCTAATTTATTTATTTGTGGAATACAGAAACATTACACAAAACAAAAAAAAAATTCATTCATTCTTCCAAAATGCACACACAAAGCATCGTCAAACCAGCAGAAACCTGTGTTCATTTCTCTAGTTTTGATTTGTTGTAAAAAATCAAGCAAAAAGCTTGGGCCATTTTTCACTCTAAAACATTACTTTTATTTTTCAGTTTTATGCAGTCTTTACGGAAAAAATATTTTTTTTCTTTTGATTTTGGGGAGAAACGTGAGCCAGACATGTTTTTGTCAGTTTTGGCGAGACTCCTCTTTGCATTGCTTTTATACAACTATAATGCACTAAAATCTGAATGCATCTGGGTCTCTGAGAGTGAAAATGAAACCGCATAACAGTGTTCTGTAACTGATGATTGCAAGTTGTGTTCATACTTAAAGGAAATGCTTCGGTGATTTCATGGCAATAGTTTGTGTGCAGTTCCTGTATGTCTTGCACATTACACGCTACACTGAAACATAAAGTTTATATTAATACTATGTATCATCCGTGTATTAACTGCTTTATGGCTTGACCGTTTTTTTGTCCTTTAATTTCAGGTGTCCTGAGGTGGTTCAGATTTGATTTTTAAATAGTAATGCTAATTGTCCTCTTATTTTCTTTTTGTTCCTGATGGGTCACCGTGTCCTCAGATGTCAGGGACAACTCATTCAGTCGTTCACGCAGCTCCAGTGTGGCGAGCATTGACAGAGAGTCACGCGAGGTCATTTCTTCCTTCTACTTTTGTGACTCCCTGTCCAAGAAGAGCGAGACTGTGGCAGTGCCCAGCCTGTGGGTGGGCACCTCATTGGGCAGCATGCTGGCCATCGCCCTCACTGTGCCCTCCACACCAGAGCAGAGGATGCAACAGCCTGTGGGCGTCTCTTTCTGTGGTAAGATGTGCTTATTATCAGTTATGTTTTCTTCCACATATTGCAACACAAATTTTGGGATATTGCATAAAAAACAAAGGATAGAAGCGGATAAATTCACATATGAAATCTTTAAAAAGTGCATAAACTGTGATGGAAACACATTCAGCAAATACATTTCTAGATTTGCAATTAAAAATGTTACATAGATCATGTGATTAGGTAACTTGCATGACAGTGAAAAATCTGACGGCAAAAAAGGTTATTTTTTGTTTTGCATGATCAAACTGAATGTTAGCAAAATACACTGCTCAAAAAAATAAATGGAACACTACAAAAACATCCTAGATCTGAATGAATGAAATATTCTTATTAAATACTTTGTTCTTTACATAGTTGAATGTGCTGACAACAAAAATCACACAAAAATGATCAATGGAAATCAAATTCATTAACCCATGGAGGTCTGGATTTGGAGTCACACTCTAAATGAAAGTGTAAAAACACACTACAGGCTGATCCAGCTTTGATGTAATGTACTTAAAACAAGTCAAAATGAGGCTCAGTAGTGTGTGTGGCCTCCACGTGCCTCTATGCTGATGAGGTGGAGGATGGTCTCCTGAGGGATCTCCTCCCAGACCTGGACTAAGCATCCGCCAACTCCTGGAGAGTCTGTGGTGTTGGTGGATGGAGCGAGACATGATGTGCTCAATTGGATTCAGGTCTGGTTAACGGGCGGCCAGTCCATAGCATAGCATCGCCTTTAAGGAACTGTTGACACACTTCAGCCACATGAGGTCTAGCATTGTCTTGCATCAGGAGGAACCCAAGGCAAACCGCACCGACATATGGTCTCACAAGGGGTCTGAGGATCTCATCTTGTTACCTAATGGCAGTCAGGCTGTGCGGCCCTCCAAAGAAATGCCACCCCACACCATTACTGACCCGCTGCCAGACCGGTCATGCTGGAGGATGTTGCAGGCAGCAGAACGTTCTCCACAGCGTCTCCAGAATCTGTCAAGTCTGTCACGTGTGCTCAGTGTGAACCTGCTTTTATCTGTGAAGAGTACAGGGTGCCAGTGGCCAATTTGCCAGTCTTGGTGTTCTCTGGCAAATGCCAAACGTCCTGCACGGTGTTGGGCTGTAAGCACAACCCTCACCTGTGGACGTCGGGCCC
>JAUMHP010000072.1:1514641-1532489 GCA_032361065.1 Enteromius trimaculatus | reverse complement strand
TCCTAAGTGGGCAGTTTGATTTCACAGAAGTGTGATTGACTTGGAGTTACATTGTGTTGTTTAAGTGTTCCCTTTATCTTTTTTGAGCAGTGTATGTTGTGTGAAAACATTTTCACCCTTGTGTGGAACTCGACCCAATTCCTTTCCCTGGAAGTGACCATTTTGTTCTCCTGAACATGTGGGATGGACAGTGTGTTTTATTTATCAATTTTATGCAATATTCCAATTTTACAAAGTTACATTCACAGCTTTAAATTAAATTCGTAACTTTTGATGCAAACAGCTGTTAATGAGAATGGTTGGTTTCATGCTTGTATCACACTTATATAGCAAATTCCAGCTGCTTAATTGCTTGTATCATCACAGAATGCAACTACATTGTCACTCATATCTGATAAATGCAACCATTAAGTACTATACAGATACATTTAACTTGACTTCTTGTCATCACAGGTCCAGTAGTTCGCTTGAAGGGAGCTATATTGCGCATGGCCCAGCTGGATGTCAGCGGGACCCTTCTGCCCCACGTTTACGAGTCCTGGTATGAGCCCAATGCCCCTGAGGAGGAGAGAGAGCGGCCACGGAGACGCCGGCCCACCTCGCCTCCTTCATCTCAGGAGGGCCCGGATTGTCAGTACGCTGTAGTCTGCTCGGAGAAACAGGCTAAGGTGGTGGCGATGCCCTCCCAAAACTGTGTCTATGAACACAACATCACAGAGACCTCCTTCGTTCTTCGAACAGATGTAGTGACGACGACTGCAGGGGTCGGAATCGCCTGCTTCTGTGCCAATGGCCATATTATGACCCTCAGGTAACATGATTAAACTGACATTCAGAGGCATTGAATATTTTGTATCAAGTCTGTTAACAATCACTTGGTTTATTTTTAGTTTGCCCAGCCTGCGGCCACTGCTAGATGTGAACTACCTTCCCCTGACAGACATGAGGATAGCCAGAACCTTCTGCTTCTCAAACCAAGGCCAAGCCCTGTACCTCACATCACCCACTGAGATCCAAAGAATCACCTATAGCCAGGAAACCTGTGATAACCTGCAGGTCAGGCTCTGTTCGTTGTTTTATCATACCTGGAAACGTTTTATCGAAATTTGCCATTTTGGCATTAATTCTGAGGAGCTTAATTTTGCAGGAAATGCTTGGAGAGTTGTTTACTCCAGTGGAGACACCAGAGGCTCCAAACCGAGGCTTCTTCAAGGGCTTATTTGGAGGCGGGGCTCAGTCCTTAGACAGAGAGGATCTGTGTAAGTGTTAATCTGACACTCAAAAAAAAGTTAAATTCTTTTCGTCTGATGTTTATACTATTTTAAATCAATTTAAACTTTGTACACTTAAAAACTGGGAAGAACTGTTAAATAACCAAAGAACCTTTTTTTTTCAAAGGTTTGATGTTAAAACTTCTTTCTTAGTATGGTATAGAGAAAAAACAATATAACGAATGCCACAAAGACATGTAATTAAGAACAGGCCGTATTGCATCTCCAAATCAAATGAAATAAAGATCTGTTGTAAAACCTCTAATTTTACATAAAGAAAATAACCATATTTAATTTTCATTTCAGTTTATTTTTATAGAGCTTTTCACTTGGATTGTTTGGGTTATTTGTTAGTTACAATATACAATTCAGGTTTTTGTCATGTTATTTGCTTTAATTAATCTATGTTTTCATTACTGTTGCTTAAAAAAAAAAGAAATAAAAAAAATATATAGCTGCAAGCACTAATTACTGGGGTTTAAGCATTTTTAAGGCCTTTGATGTTGTAAAGGGCAACCTGGATTTATGTCTGACACTAAAGCATATCGAAAATGGACAATAGGCTCACAGACACACACAAACTATTATATTAATTAGGGCTGGGGATAAGCAATTATTTTTAAAACGATTATTCTGGGGATTATTTTATTGAATAGTCGACTATTCTAATGACTAATTAGATGATTTATCTAACTATTATTTTTCTGTTGCATGATAAAAAAGCAAACAAACATAAAATCACTAATTGCCCCTAAAGATTAATTAGATTACTTTATTATACAAAAGTATCCAAAGCCAAACATCTTCTGCTTAAAACAAAATAACAGCAGTGTTATACAAAATGGTTTTGTTAAACAAAACTCTTTTACAGTACCAATAACTCCAGTTTAAAGGTTTTTTCTCTGTCTGTGTTGGCCAACGTAACCCCAACCCGAGAAGTTAAGCTCTATGTGTCTGTGTATTCACTGTATTGACCGATGTGCGTTCAAACAGTGTATTCAGGAAATGAGCTTTAATTTATTCACTGCCACTGCTATATGTGACCTACCTTCCGCTGACAGACATGAGGATAGCCAGAACCTATCCTCACACACAGAAATGAAATGGTTAAACTATTATATTAATACAAGCACTCATTCATGGGCATACATTCACACACATTGTGTTGCAGTTTTAGATGTTTGAAGTAAATGATAGGTGACAGTTATTGCAAGTTTTCTCCTTTAAAGAGTTTATTGGTTATTTTCATGTTTCACTGTAATGATTATCTGGCAAAATGGTAAACTTCAACTAAATGTGATTTTAAATGTTATAATAGTGATTTTATAATGTCTCCATCAGCAAACACTGTTTTAGTGTTTAATGAACCCATTAGTGGTCTTCTGCCGCCATCTAGTGGTTATTAATTACAACTTCTTACACGACACAGTGTTTTAGTGTTATAACTATTAAAGTATTTTTTGTCAAAACTGTTTGATTGACATCAGAGGCAAAGTTGTTCAGAACTAGGAGATTTTTGATATTATGTGAAGATATAGTTTATAAGTGAATGTATGAGTGATCTAAGGTCGTTGGGGCCTTATAGTGCTAGCTATAGTCTGAGCTCTGTGAAACTTTGCGTGCTTGCTAAGACTCATCTGTCACATCTTTTAACCATGGTTCATAAAGTTTTGTGTTTTTGTTTAGGTTTTATAGGCTTTTGAGTATATGTGGCCACACCCCTTTTTAAATGACCCTGTTATATCTAATTAAAGTACAACTTTTTTTGGGGGGGGATAATTATTAATCCAAAGAGTCTAGAGAATTGTTCTGTATTGGTTTGGTCCAGACTGAGTGACAAACCTGAGACTAGTTTGAAAAAGTAGGTTTTTTTTAACATTTTTGTCAATAATTAATGAATTATTTGATTGACAGCAATGGTACAGAATGAGGAGACCTATCATGTGATATAAAGATTTAATGTTTGTGGGAATATTTGAACATGTTCTAAAATTTGAGGTCATTTTCTATAGAAGAACTGTGTTTTTGAGGTATTTTTAGCTGTTATAGTGCCACCTATGGTCCGATCTTCATGAAACTTTGGATAATTGTTAAGAGTCATGTGACAGGTTTTCACCAAGATTCATAAAGTTTTGAGTTTGATTTTGTTTTATAGGCCTTTGGGTTTATACAGTCAGGCCCCATTTTTAAATGAGCCAATTATAGCTAACCAACGGACAAAATTCAAATTTTTTTTTTGATAATTATTGATCTAGAGGGTCCATAGATTATTACTGCAGTGGTTTGATCGAGATTGAGCACAAAATCAGGGACTAGTTTGCAAAAAAAGTAGGTTTTTAACATATTTGTTAATAATTAATGAACGATTTGATTCACAGCAATGGTTCTTGAGGCAATGTTGCACATTATGAGGATATCTATAAAATGTGTGGATGTGTAAAACTCCACGTGATTACAGAGCCAAAAAACTTGTTAGCGCAACTAGTGGCCGATTTCTTTCAAAATTCTTACAGGCCTTTAGGGCCATGAGTGGAACGTGCCCACTGAGTTTCGTTCTGATCGACCTCTGTTAACCATGTCTAATAAGTGCTCAAACCTCATTGGCTGATGGCAGCCATGTTTTTAGAGATACGCCAATGTCCTCCTATAGACTTGTGCCAGTTTGGACAAAGTTGCTGCATACCAAATTCAAGCTACAGTACGAGCTCGAACCCCTAAAAAACCTAACAATTACAAAAGAGTTTCAGCACTATGCGCTTTAACCCCTAAAAAAAATTTTGGCCAATACAAGTATGAATATATTATATACAGTAGATGACTGCTTTCACATTAAAAAGTGAAAACAACCAGGCAAAATAAGGGATGCAAAAGAGTGGTTACCACAGATAAAGGTAGACAAGCTGTCAGTTTGTGCAAGGGACGATGTTATGTTTCTATTCTAAGTTATTTAAGGAATTGTACTTGCTTGGAAAAACATACGCTGGCACTGAATCATATCCCTCTGGTTTGTTCTCGCTTACAGTCGGAGAGGTGGCTGCTGGTAAAGCTTCACGCAGCCTGGCGCAGCACATCCCAGGTCCAGGCGGTATGGAGGGCATGAAGGGGGCCGCGTCCGGTGTGGTGGGAGAGCTGGCACGGGCGAGGATAGCTCTGGACGAGAGAGGACAGAAACTAGGCGAGCTGGAGGAGAGGACAGCAGCCATGATGGCCAGCGCCGACTCCTTCTCCAAACACGCTCATGATGTGAGACCATCACTTGCTTTTCACCAAGACAGATACACAGAGGCTGTGTTTCAAAATGTAGTGAGCACATCTCAGTCCCTCCAGGATTGTGCATCATTCACAGCAAACACTGTTTTCTTACTCAGCTTTTTCCAGTTCAGATATCAATTCTTAAAAAACATATTTATTTGTGATGTACGATTTTAAGTCATGTTTTCTGGAAACAAGATTTAATATCTTATGTCATTAAACACATCTTGATTTAAGAATGTATAGATATTGTCACTGGAGAGCAAGTCACGTGTACTGAGTAAGAAAATCATTTTTCAGTGCTACCTGAAGTCTAGCAATCCAATGACTTGTCTATATTTACCCGTTAAGTGCTAATGTTTCTAGTGGTTAATGATGCTATTAAACTTCTGTATGTCATACTAAATATAATGTATATTGAGCCAGATATTTGCTAGTCATCATAATGCTTGATTTCAACTCTATTGTATTGTAATCTATTGTATGCTGAACAAATAGACAATGATAATATTCTTAAATTGTTAAAACATTAATGTATGAGATAAAAAATGAATAGTATATATTCTTTCACTGATTACACAATGATTCATTGGAAAAGTGCGTTATATACAATTTAGGAATTTTATTCTTTTACAAATATTGCATTTTAGGCCACAAAAATTATAGGAGTCCTGTAAATTCTTATTTTGAGAAACTGTTCATTCATCATTGTTATTGATGTCCAGAAATGCTGTCTAGGTAGGCAGCTCTCTAGGTCTCTAGGTGATATTTGTGTTGGCTAGTTTGCTTCAGAGAGACTAAACCGTCTGCCTTTCTCCGTCAGATAATGCTGAAATACAAGGACAAGAAGTGGTACCAGCTCTGAGGTCCCTGCAGGGAGTCAGCGGACCTTCCTATGAAGACAGCCGATCCATCATCTATCCTCCTTTCTTCCTTCTCTTCCTGTATCTATCTCTCTCTGTGATGTCCAGAGACTGCCACTTGCTCTCAGCACAACGTTACGCAGCATTACCTCGAGCTGAGGAGCTGCAGAAAGACAGAGGAGACAGGAGGGGAAGGAACGGGACAGGCCAAACGCATCAGGATGGGATTTCCTTCCCTTCTCGGTGGCGGTTGAGTTTCCTCTCCTTAAAATAAAGCCGTGGATCTTGTCTTGGGAGAGGAGGCCAATCACCGGTGCTGCCCCTGTCTTATACCTTCATCCGCCACGCTGTCATTTTCACTGCCATTCTGTCTGCAAAGAAACTACGTTTTGGGAAATGAAATATTTAAGATGAATGAAATGGGTAAGAAATGGGACATAGAGCTGACAAAAGAAGGTCTTGCCAAGCTTAATGCTTCTGATAATCTGTCACTAGAACAAGAATAGGTTGCATGTCTAGTGATTTAATTTAGGAAATTAGTGCTTTTTTTTTTTTTTTTTGGAATCAGGATGAATCTCAAATAGCTAATATTTCACCTATTTTTTCACTTGAAGAAAACCTAATTTTAGGAGGCAGGCGTGCCCTTTAAGTGAAATAATGGGTTGAAGCATAACTAGATTTCATGAGATTCACCCGGTAATCATGTTAGCTACGGAAAAGGCTTACGCAAGGTGTGATGAAGTACCATTTAATTTCACCTCTAAAGGGCTGGAAGTTGCTGTATTTACCACATATCATGTGATTATTTTGCCATATGAAATTGCAGACGGGCTTGGGCAGCAAAGCTGATCTGATCATGCATCGTTATGTTGTTCTTTCGTCTAAAGACGTATTGGTTTACACTGATCAGGTCTCAAGAGCTTTTCGGGAAGAGCTCTGACTTTGATGTACACTGGAGAAAGATGGTCATTTCAAGTATGTATAAAGATCTAATTAGTTTGAACATCTAAAACATGTCTGGCTCATATTTCACACCAACGTCAAAGGAAAAAAACAGATTTAGCATGAAGACAAATAGTTTTTTTGTAGGATCATTCGTTCGTGCTGTAATATTGTTTTGTGTTATTTCAGTCGACATCAATTAAAGACAGTACACATACCACTATGATATATGAATATTTATCAATTTAAAAAATATATTTAATAAATAAATAAAATTTACATTTTGCTAAATTTATTTATGCAGTTTCATTACGGAATAAAAATGTGCCTAATTATACACATTGCAAAAAATTGGTTTCATTTTCATTTCTTGGGGTGAAGTATGACCCGGACGTGCTTTTAAAAGGTTTCACCACTTGGTATAACTGCTAAAGATTTGCTGGTTATACACAAACAGAGATCTGGAACACGTGAATTATTTTCGATCTGCAGGAGCAGGATATTTTTATCGTGAAGGAGTGCGAGTGAGAGATGGGAAGTGTGAGGCATGATCTTGATTATGTGCCTTGTGATGAGTGACATGTCAGAAAGCCGCCCGCTCTCCGGACACGAGGGACACTGGTGGAATGTGCCGAGAGTACTGATTCTTCATATGCAAAACAGGTTCCTCCTCCTTATTTCCCATGATGCAACTGCTCCTGGACGAGGAAATCTCGAGGCTTATGCGAGACTCAGTACAGTACCTGGTGACTTCCTCCTCTGAACTACATGAATGGATTTCTCTGTATTTTCTAAGAAGCCTTTTGGGATGGACTAATGCATGAGTTTGTCATCCTCACAGAGAGGTGAATATATCTATCTCTGTGTTTGTTGCTGCAGTGGAGGTGACCACTAAATGTTCAGTGCAACTCCATACTCTCAATCAGCAGCCCGCGGATGGGCGTTACCTTCTGCCTTTGCTTTGCGACCCATGAATATATGCTAACCTCGACTCGTGCGTATACGTGTGTCCGTGAACATACATGTATGCAAGAATATGTGTATGCTCACGTTTATATAAACTAAAGATTCAATATATTTGAAAGCATATGTTGGGATGTTTTCTTTAAGTGTGCTTTCTTATTTATGAGGTGCAAGAATTTGCTGCTATATTTGTGTTTTAAAATTAGGAGCATCTGTCAGATCTGTTGATGCTTGTTATTTTCCTATCAGGCATTTGAAAGAGCTAGCGAATGAAGATTTGCTAAAAAATCGTTCTCATCCCTGGGTCATCCAAGATAAAGAAGAGTTTGTAGTTTTGGAGTAATTTAGCTTTACATCGCATGCTAAAGTGAATGGGTGCCGTCGGAATGACAGTCCAAACAGCTGATAAAAACATTCCAATAATCCATAAGGGTCCACCGATGAATGTTTTATGAAACAAAAAGCTGTGTGTATATTTGCATATTTAAAGCAACTGTAAACTGTTGGTAAAAAATATATCCATAATAATGCTTCTTCCACTGAAAAAGTCCATCCAGAGATGTTCTTTGAAATCTTTTTTTTTTGTGTTGTTCTGAGCTGTTTTCACTTGTATATTGTCTCCTGATTCAGGCAAGACAACTTTTTTTTTTTACTGGAGAAAGCTATATTATGACTCATATTTTAGCCAGAATGACCCAAACGCAGATTTTCACTTCAGAAGATATTATTGATGGACTGGAGTAATGTGGATTATTTTAGGATTTTGTTTTTATCAGCTGTTTGGACTCTCATTCTCACGGCCCCTATTCACTGCAGGTGAACAAGTGATGCTGCATTTCTCCAAAACTGTTCTGATGAACAAACAAACTCCATATGGGCTGGACTGAGGATGTGTACATCTTCAGCAAATGTTCATTTTTGGGTGAACTATTACACAAAGGTTTTTCTGTTTTTGCTTTTTTGTTTGTCACATTGCTGCCAAATGTTGTAAATATGAATATTTCTGAAGACAAACTTGAGAGTGCTGACGCAGTCAGAGTTACTGAAGATGGTGGCCGTGATCGGACTACACTCCAAAGAGATGCTTTGCTGTGAAAGTTGAGAGGAGGTTCCTTATCATTTAAAACATCAGTGTCATGGCATCTCTACATACAAAGATCGGCCGATAGCAAACTACTACTGCTGTTGCCATGGTGTTTGTGTAAATATCTACCAAAATTGCAAATTTCAATGTTAACAAACTGAAAATCTAGTCCAGCTTTTCTGCTTCATATATTTTTCTTTTCTATGAGCAGTTGTGTGGTTTTGCACTATATGTTTTATATTGTAATGACATCAAAGTCATTTTAATTATTAATATTTTTGTAGTTGGTATTGGGCTTCATTTTGGACATTTTCTTTCTTTAAGAAGGACCAAAATTAGTCAGATGCTATGTGCAAATGTGGCTCACACTCTCAGATTTGTCCTCATTGCTGGTTTAATGATATTCTAATATATTTATACATTTGAAATATATATAAATATATATATATAGAAATATATAATTTACTTTTTATTTACAAATGAATACTTTTATTATATTGTTTGAAAGGAAAGGGTGCGTTTTAAGACTGGTTGTGTATATATTCTCGCTGAATCTGCTTGGCTGTCTGTGGAAGAGGGAAAGACGAGCTGAAGAATCTCTGAAATCACTGGCCATCTCTGTGTACTGTTCATCCTCTGATCTCTCTTGCACAAAAGGCAGCATGATATCGTGTTTACAAACTTGAAACATCCATCTACATCATATTTTGCCTCCTTTTCTTTAGTCCTGTTAGTGAGTTGTTTTGTGAAGGAACAAATCAAAAGTATTTACTCTCTATTATTGATGATTATGAAGCCGGATTTTTATTTTAGTTTTTTTCTGATAGTATACTCGCAGCATTGTTATTTGAGTTTCCCTGAACATCATCGCTGTACTCCAGAAGAAAAAAAAAGGTCTGAAAAGGGTTGATTTTGGGGAAGATTCTCCATGGGGTTGCAGGTTCTCTCATCATAGCTGACTTATTGTACAGTTTTACTATTCAGACTTTCACATGAATGTTTGTCTTAATCTGCTGCCACCCAACAGTTTAGGAAACGTGTTTATAGACATAACCGTGCAATGGAAAATAAATGTAACAGAAAGATTTCTTTACAGATGTTTTGATTCCACACCTCATTTTGCATACTTTGGACACTAGATGTCATAGTTTTACACCTCCAACTCAGTTCGGAAGAAATAACTTTTAAGTAACTTCAGTAAATATATAAAATGAATGTATAATATGGGTAGACGTCAGAAGCATGTGCATATACATTTCTTCAATACACAGATTATGTGATTAAGATTATATACATAAAGTTCTAATCAAAATAAACAGGTGATTTGTACACAGTTTGATCAATTGATATGTAATTTAAGTAGCATGTATGCAATGATCCTAGTTCTTTTACCTTTTAAAATAGATATAAATATAATATATGCACACACACACAGCAAAAAGGTGATGCATGCAGTGTTTTTGTACACACACAGCTCAAAAAATAAAGGGAACACTAAAATAACACATCCCAGATCTGATTGAAGTATTCTTAGCATAGCTGAGTGCGGACCAAAAATAAAAATCACAAAAATATTATTAATGGAAATCTAATTTATTAACCCATGGAGGTCTGGATTTGGAGTCACTCTCAAAATTGAAGTGGAAACACACTACAAGCTGATCCAACTTTGATGCAATGTCCCTAAAACAAGTCAGAATGAGGCTCAGTAGTGTGTGTGGCCTCCACGTGCCTGTATGACCTCCCTACAACACCTGGACATGCTGATGAGGTGGAGGATGATCTCCTGAGGGATTTCCTCCCAGACCTGGACTAAAGCATCCACCAACTCCTGGATAGTCTGTGGTGTAACGTGGCGTTGTTGGATGGCGTGAGACATGATGTCCCAGATGTGCTCAATTGGATTCAGGTCTGGGGAATGGGCGGCCAGTCCATAGCATCAATGCATCAACGCACCGGCATATGGTCTCACAAGGGGTCTGAGGATCTTATCTTGATACCTAATGGCAGTCAGGCTACCTCATACTACCCTCGTGGGGTCTGTTTTGACAATTTGAGCACACAAATGCACATTTGTGGCCTACTGGAAGTCATTTTGCAGGGCTCCTCCTGTTCCTCCTTGCACTAAGGTGGAGGTAGCGGTCCTGCTGCTGGGTTGTTGCCCTCCTACGGCCTCCTCCACATCTCCTGATGTACTGGCGTGTCTCCTGGTAGCGCCTCCATGCTCTGGACACCAGGCTGACACATACAGCAAACCTTGCCACAGCAAACAGTGACGTGCCATCCTGGATAAGCTCTACCTGAGCCACTTGTGTGGGTTGAGCAGTGTAAATAAAATGCATCACTTTATAGATGCCAAATTAAAACAAACAGGTGTCAGAATGTAATCAAATATATGAAATATCGATAAATCCGATTTGTGAACTTCCAATTATTTTAATTCTCTACAAAATACTCTACAATAATTCGTTTAATTTATCTATTATTTTTACTATCATTTATTAAGTATAAATGTTATAGTAAAACGTTTGTATAAACTGCAGCTGAAACTCCTGCGTGTTCTTTAATATTAAATTATTTGGGCATTCTTTTTGATAATGCCTTACAAGTTGAAAAACTGCACGAAAATAATTGCATATGGTCAACCATTTAAAAAAGAGTAGGCTATGAGGCTTTCACCTGCATGAAATATCGCCGCAGTTCCTCATACGGCCTGCAGGGGGCTCTAAAGTCAAACAGCAGCTACGAAGCGCGCATCAGAATGAAGGGGAGGGAAACTTCAATTTGGCGTCTGGGGCTCCGTTGAATTACTCAGACTGTCTGGTTCGCAGCACAGCAGAAGCTGCATCTTTGTTTTCCTTTCCCCTGTTTATTTAAGGATCGGATCAATGGAAAATAAACCGACACGCGGAAGAAAGCGGCTCACTGACACTGGACACAAACGGCGTTTCGCCAAACACAAACTGATGCTGTGAGGAATAAAGTGTATCTTCTGCTGAGAGGAAAGCAGCGTCGTTCAAGAACTTGTGCTGTGAGGCTGGATATATGACATAAGATACACTTTTACATATGCTAAAGCTTTTAACGGATTCATTTCATAATCGATATGACGCGGCAGGTCACCAAGGTTACGTTACTGAGGTAAATATGATGCGCTTTAAACTTTGTTTACATGGCTTCTTTACACTGAAGCCAAATTGTATTCGAGATTTACTATCTTCTCATATGTTCAGGCATGTTACACTCGTTTTTTCTGCCTTTTATTAGTGAATTCGGCACTGGAAAGTCTTGTTTACTATTGATGGACTGCCTGTGCTGATATTTCTAGCACTGAAGATGGGAAGAATGTATTATATGGACTTTGGGAATGTCTTCTGATTTGGGAACGATGAATAACGGACCCACTATCGTCTATGAGTGGCTAAAAACCCTCCAGCTGTGTCAGTATGTGGAGTCATTTGTTGACAATGGTTATGATGACCTGGAGGTGTGCAAGCAGATAGGAGACCCTGACCTGGATGCCATCGGTGTCTTCACTCCACATCACCGGGAAAAGGTTCTCCGGGCCGTGGAGAGACTCCGAGATGAAGACAAGAAGGTGTCACCGGGACTCTATTTCACCCTTGAACCGCTTCCTCATGGCACGTGCCCTCAAATAAGTGACTGCACAGAGAAATGCACCAAGTCTTGGGTCAATTCTACTTGGGACAGGCCCAGGATCGGACTCTCCAGTGATATCAAAGCTCTAGAGAACCACAAGGAGCCGGTGGTGTATCCTAAACTCAAGCTGAAGATAATGATAAGGGATAAGCTGGTGAAGGATGGAATTGATCTGAGCAAAATGCCCTACTCGTATAAAGTGAGTACTAACCTTTACGTCATTATAGCTCCTGTCACATCACCTGAAGATGTTTGCTGCAGAGATTTTGACATTTTCTTTCTGCTCTCAAAGGTTACCCGTTGGCTTGAAATTTACCCACCTGGTGTGTGTGTTTAGTCTCGTTTTTGGAGTAATAAACATCCAAGAAAGGTTGTGTCTGCGAAATGTCCCTTGTAAATGTCATTCATTATTATATTTACTTGTGCGGTGGCGGTCGACCAACATGAGGTTTTCTTTAAATGGCCATATCTGAAAGTGCATTACCCTCTTAACATTCAAGAGGTAGAGGAATTTGTCTTAATGGCAACTGATTTGGAGAAATTTAGCATTACATCATTTGCTCACCAGTGAATGGGTGCCGTCAGAATGCGAGTCCAAACAGCTAATAAAAATATCACAATAACCCACACCACTCCAGTCCGTCAATTAACATAAGTGCAAATTTAGTTAGAAATGCATATTTATTTACCCTTAAGTAGTTTTTAACTTCTAACCATTGCTTCTGGCTAAACTACACATCCTCTATCCATAGCATTGCTTTATTCAATAAAAAGTAAACTCATCTGAATAAGGGGAGCAATATGCACGGCATTGTTTACAAGCAAAAACAATGTTTTCATCAGACTCTCATTCTGACGGCACCCATTCAGACCATTAATGAGCAAGCAACGTAATGCAAAATTTCCCCAAATCTGTTCTGATTAAGAGAAGAACTTACCCTCAGGCCATCCAAGATGTAGATGAGTGATCTCAGAATGTCTAAATATTGCCTGAGCAATTGCTCTGGCTGATATATTGGTCCATCACTATTGCAAGTATCCAAGCAAGCAAGCATTTGCATAGAGTGGCAGCACATTAAATGATGTGGTTATCCTTCCATAAACTTGAGCTTGTTTCTGAGGTCTTGTTGGTCTAGTACGGTTTGATGCTTTTCAAGTCAGATGATTTTATCCAGGCAGAAACGATGAAGTATTAGACAACCTTAATTGAAGTCGTTATTCATTAGTGCACTCTAGGGCTTTGAGAGCAGGCGAGTCTTGGCTCTAATCGATAACTCAGAGAACAAGAAGTGTAATCCATTAACTACACTGAATGCTATTAATAGAGTGATTTACTGCACAGTTATCTCAGCTGAGCATCATTCAAAGCTCAAGAGCTTTTAAATAATAGGCAAGCTAATGCAGTGCATGTTTAATGTTTGTTTTTTTTGTTTTCTTACAAGACCAGATTCTGTTATGTTTTTATGAAAGTGATTTTTTTGGACCTTGAGATAGGATTAGGTCAGCACTCTTTATATAATAGTTTAGTTTTAATGATTTCTTCAAGTGATTTTATTGTTTGCACATGAAGCAAAAACGAAGGGTTTTATAATGTTTTTAAAAAATTCACAAAATTGTTTTCTAATATATTCATTTAAAAAAAGGTGTTGTTTAATGTGTATATTTATTATGTTTATATAAATCATAATAATACATATATAATTTATAATTATATACATCTTATTTTAAATGCTATTCTACCACAGTTAATGTTTGTTTAAAACAATAAAAAAATAAGGATGACAAAATTAAACTAAAGTTTGATCATTTCAGACATTCATATTTGTCGTTTCCTTGTAAAAATACCTGAAACTATTAAAACATGATACATTCATTTGAAAAGTAAAAGTGCATATTAAAATCTATCTTCAACTTTTTTACCCTATTAGCAAATTTTTGTGATGTTTTTTTACTGAAAAAACCCCCAATAAAAAAACTGATTGTTTTATTTTTCCACATTATAGATTCTCCCTCCATCTTTTATTGTAATACAAATACATTTCCTCTTAATATTAGTATATATATGTAATACAAATAAAGGTAAGATTTTTTTTTGCAGTATTTCTGCTGTAGAGCTCCCATCCACTCCAGAGGATCTGTTTGGCGTTTCAAATTTAAATGATAAAAATCCATTAACAGTTAAATGTAAAGGGAACACATTTTTTAACTGTTCATTGAGTTCCTCTCCATTTTTTATTGTAATATTTTTTTGCAGTATTTCTGGCAGCGAGTACCACATTTTGAATATAAATGACATTTATAGATCATCATAAAGGTTACACATTTTTAAATAAATTGAGCCCCTCTCTGTCTTTCATTGTTATGCATATTTGTCCCTCGTCATATCTGCATATATAATAAACAGTCTTCATTAGCAGACAGGGACTCATTAAGCGGCGTCTCCACCTGTAGCAGAGCGCTTGTCATGTCTCCGTGGTGAGCTGTCACTGGACTCCACCGCCGCTTTTGTTCTTGTCCGAGTCGTGTTTCCATTATGCCGTCTTATCAGCACATTTATCAGTGACGGGTCTCTGGTGACAGATGGCTTCATTGCGCTTTGAGCTTAGAGAGCCATTTAATGTCTCATTCCATGCCAAAGTCCTCATTATCATTACTGCCATTTGCATTTGTAAAGAGCGGCCCACTTTTAAAATGTTTTCACTTGCTTCCTTGGTTTCACGGTATGCGAACTGCTGCTTCCCAAATTGTCTTGCAAATTGAGATGCGTTTGTGCTGCAACTAACAACGTAGTGCGCTTGAGCGAGCTTGATTTAAACATGTATTCGTGGTTTGTCAGGCTTATTCCAAAGCGTATCTGTGGACAGAGAGGAATCTGAACTGCATTTAACACCAAGTTTAAGCTTTAAAGAAATAGTTCACCCAAAATGAATTACTTACCCTAGTTGTGGAAACCCATGTTTATATTGACTGTCATGTCTTTGTCAGATTGAAATACTGAAGACATAGTGTTTGAATTCTGTCTACAGTTTTCTGTGTTATGTGCTAAATTATATTAGATTACAGTTTTGTTTTTTTGTTGTAAATTTTTGACGATTATTTTTTTGTGTGTATGCCTTCTGCTAACAATGCCAAGATCATGGGTTAAATACTAAAAGAAATTCATGATTTAACTGATAAAAACAGTGTACATTTCTTTGGATAAAAGGTGTTCAGTCTGACAAGTGCATGAATCCGTTTTTTCATGTTTGTCATCCTTTTCATCCAAAGTCTTGTTACAGATGCAAAAATGCAGAAAACTAAACTTTTGTTGTTGCTTGTTTTGTTTTTATGATGGACAAAAGTTTCAAAGGCAGTGTGTGAACGTGATCGACACAACAAGAGGTCGTATTTTTTCCAACATGCGAAAATCTTGGACTTTGTGTGCAATGACCAAATTTAATTTGACCTTAATGAAAATAAGGCTCTTTGCTTTTCGCATCAACGTTATACTTATAAGTTATACTGGTAACACCTTACAATAAGGTGACATTTGTTAACATTAGTTAATAAAAATGAAGTTGTTCATTGTTAATGTTAGTTCACAGTGCATTAACTAATGTTCATTAACACAACTTGTGACTTTAATAATGCATTAGCAAATGCTAAAATTAACATGAACTAATATTAATTAAAGCTGTAGAAGTATTGTTCAATCTTAGTTCCTCAGAGACTTGTGAAAATCAGGTTTAACTCATTTAGGACGTTTGTGACCCTGGACCACAAAACAAGTCTTAAGTAGGGCTGCACGATTTGGGAAAAATGTCACATTGCGATTATTAAGGTCAAAATTGCGATACGATATATAAGTGGTTTGACTCAACTTGCTTTTGAAGAAGAATGCTCTCACAGATTACTAATAATGCTGAAATCTGTATTTCTCAACTGAGATACAGTGCACAGTGCAATCTAGCAGCAACTAGAAATTAACAATGTTTTCAAATTAAAACTAAATTGTACAACATTAAATAACAGTAACATCTTTACATTACTGAATGAAATGACATTAAATTAACTTTAAAATAAAATTAAAAAGTCAAAAGTACAGATAAATAAAACATATATAATATTTTTGTATTTTTACATGTTGTCCCAAAACATTTTAGCAGGATGTAACATATACTTAGTACATTTCTTTTGGTATCTCTTGTCCAGTGTGCCAATCATTTATTCAAATCCCTCTTCTGCTAAAAGTGCGTTATTATATTTCAGATAATGTATAAATCTCAATTTTGAAAAACTGACACCGGATGAGGGTCACATCTCCTCCACGCAGTCAAAGTCTACTGATTTCTCCGGTTTGTTTTGTGTCGGCAGGCGCATGAGACACCCAGGCTGCGTTTAGTGTGTTTGGATAACTTTTGGCAGTGGGAAGTTGATAATAAGCACAGCTCGTATTCTGTCTGACCCGCATTATGAATGGATGAGTGTTCCTGCGCTTGCTTGGATGAAGTATTCATTCCCAAACTGGTGTCTTTCCAAAAAAGCTTGTGTAAGTGAAGCGTGTGTCACAACAGATGAATCGTGTCTGGTCAGGGTGAGCAGGTCCTTGTGGCATGTGGCAAGAGAGATCAAGGCATCAATAGCATATTCTTTCTGGCTTCATTAGTGAGTCAGAAGGAGCCTGTCTCTTTACATTAGGAAGCGGCGTCCTGATTTTTCTTCCACACGGCACTCTTTTAAAAAACTGAAGCGTTTCATACGTCATGCACCTTTGCTCAGGTTGAACTAACCTTTAACCCTAAGTACTAAACTTCAGTGCCTAACCTTTTGGATAGAAATTGTTCTGGCTTGTTGAGATGAGCTGGACTATTGTTGGAACTCTGTTTCCTGACAGAGCCTCTAATCTGGTTAAGCTGTATTTTGGAGCTTTGTTGTTTTGGCTTTTCAGATCTTGTTTTTTTATATCCTTGTGGCTCGTCGGCATGCTGGGCTTTTGCTAAATCATGTCCCTTCATCATATGTGAGTTGTGTTAGGAAATGCCTCACACTGGGGCTTAAAACCAGTTTAAGGCAACAATTGTCCTGCTGTAAAACATTTGGTGACACTTTTACATGTTTAAATTTGTTTTTACTGCCAAACGAATTAGTTAAAAACAGAATTCACAGCTCATTTTATGCCTGCAATGAGACTTGCTTTGGAATCAAACAGGATGAGAAAGAAATAGAGCTGGACTATATTTTGTCCAGTTCAGTTTTTGTTAGTGATTTGAACCCCCCAGCGAGGGCAGGGCTCGGCGTCCGGCTCCCCGTGAGGGAAGGCGCAAGAGAGGAGGAGAAGGGAAGGTGGTGGGTTGCACAAAAGACGAGATACGAAAGGAAGGAAAACTGGTTTATTTATAGTGGGAGGAATGGTTTGATTGGGTGAGATAGGATAATTGATTAGATAATGCGATGCCAGGTGTGTTTGATTATCGTTATGCTCCTCCCGAAACTTGTTTTTTGCAAAACGTCCCTTATTTATCATGTATATACACATTCAGTATATATTTTGAAAAAAATTTACATACACACACACACATTCCTCCTTAATGTACACACAGCACCCCATATTGACAGAAAACACAGAATTGTGGAGATTTTTGCAGAAAAAAAGATAAACTGAAGTATCATACGCTCCTAAGTATTCAGACCCTTTTCTCAGTATATAGTAAAAGCACCCTTTTGATCGAATACAGCCATGAGTCTTTTTGGGAAAAATGCAACAAGTTTTTCATACCTGGATTTGGGGATCCTCTGCCATTCCTCCTTGCAGGTCCTCTCCAGTTCTGTCAGGT
>JAUMHP010000072.1:1484563-1505181 GCA_032361065.1 Enteromius trimaculatus | reverse complement strand
GTGACTGTTTACAGTGAAAAATCACACCCAATACACAATAATGGCAATATAATTAACCAATATTTGAATCCAAATCCTAACTCATTAATTGCATCCCAACTCATCTCATGGTGTTTGAGACTGTCTGCATGTCTGACTAGGAATGCAAATTTAAGAAAGTTGTTTAACATCAACATCAGCACTGCTGAAGGCAGCTTCAGATGAAAAAGCATCACAACTCATTCTAAACTACTGCCTCTGCCTTATAAAACTTATATCAGCTTCATTAAAATGCCTTGTGAATTTATAACAAGCTTCAATAAACAATGATGCATGATTTCATAATGTAAGCATTATTCTAAAGCCTCTGTGTCTCTGACCTAAATCTCCAGCGGGAAAACAAGGTCTTATAATGGGCTACCAGACATGATAAAAGACCTAATGGTATGGGATTAATCTTTATGAACAAAATGATTTGGCGATGTCTCTGTGAGCAGACGGGCTTCGTGTTTTAAAGCACTTACTGAAGGTCACTTTCACAGCCTCTCTGGATGGATTACTGCACCATAACCCAAGAGGCCTCATCCGAACCCATGCAAACATCCTCCGCTCCCCCAGTTCGGATGTTCAAAAACCAAGCTTTTTCTGTGGCCATTCTGCTCTGAACAATGCTAAAGCTGGTCCCAGCGTCTAGACGCTGTGTGCTGCATTTCAATCAGGCCGAGAGAATAGCCGCGCTCGCCGCCAGCTCACAGACGCATGCAAGTCACATGGCTCTTAATTAAAGCGCAAAGACTTGAAAGGGAAGGTGTTTCCGCGGCGCTGGCGAGAGCCTGTGAAAGCTGGAGATGGCGGTAATTTGCGGGTGCAAAGGAGGTAAAAGCTGGAGCGGAAATGTCATTAGTAAGGCACAAAGGAGAGGAAGCTGTGTTTGTGTACCTGTAACGCTGGAGAAGAGTGGTTTTGTGGGAACTGAGAAGCTCTCAGAAGCGACCCATGCTTCCGCTCAATTCACAGCCGAGCGCTGATGTAACTGACAGAATTCAGAATGAAAAAGGCTCTTCTTTTAGTTAATGAGTGTGAGTTTGAATTGATTTGGCCTCAATTCACATGAAGTTCAATCAGAATATGAATTGGAATGACTTTTGATTGATTGTTTGTTATTCATTTGCTCCGTTGCTTGTTTGATTTATTGTTTGTTTGATTGTTCGCTTAATGTCGTTCCTTCGGTTGTTCGCTCATTTAATGTGTCCTTCGCTCATTCACTTGTTTGTTCCTTCTGTTTACAGTAGCTATCTAGAGTTTTTTAGTTTTTTTAATCATTATGTCACTGTCTGTCTGTGTCTATCTATCTGTTCCTCTGTCTGTCTATCCCTCTATCTATATATCTATATATCTATCTATAGTTCATTAGTCTGTTGTTCTTTCTATCTATAACGTACTTTCTTTCTTTCTTATATTTTTTATCTTTGCCTTTCTATTCTATAGTTTTCCCCCCTCTTGTTCTGTTATATTGTATCTGAATACCTGCATTTCTATATTTGTCTTTTTAATCTTCTTTTAAAAGGTAGCTTCACCCAAAAATGAAATTTCTGTTATTAATTGCTCACTCTTGTTCCAAACCCATATGACCTTCATTCATCTTCAGAACACAAATGAAGATATTTTTGATGAAATCAGAGAGCCGTCTGTCCCTCCATAGACAGCAACACAACTGAATTGACCCCAGGTCCAGAAATGTAGTAAAAACAAAAACACTTTTGCGATGCTACAAAAATACTTTTTTGCACAAATAAAACTAAAATAACACAATTTACTCGTCTCCCGTGACTTACGTCTTAATATCTTCATTTGTGTTCTGAAGATGAACGAAGGTCTTATGGGTTTGGAATGACACAAGGGGGAGTAATTAATAACAGAATTTTCATTTTTGGGTGAACTAACCTTTTAATACTATCTATCAAGTTTTTATGGCAAAACTACTACTTTACATCACAGTTGCTGTTGAACTGTTCACTACCTCTATGCCAATTCTGAAATTAAATGAACAATAAAAATGGCCATCAACTAAATGTGCATTTCAGTGATTAAAAGAGTTTTTATTAGTTTGTTTGTTTGTTTCTGAAAACATTTTCAGTTGCTGCAGAGCTGATTTTTCGGTCTCTTCATTAGAAATGGTTAGAAATGTGCAGAACACTCCGCCACGTTTCGATGGGGAAAAAAAGTGTATTTTTTCCTGAAGAGCACTCAAAGCAGCTGTCACGTCTGGAGCAGCTCGACGTGGCCTGATTGCACCTCTCTCTCTCTTTGAGTCATGACCTTGGTCACATTCTCAAACTGTGTTCTCAGCTCACGCTATTTTTGTTTCCGTGTTAAATAGGCTGTATCAGCAGAATTAGTCGTCAGGCCAAACAAATCTGATGAAGAGATGAAGGCAGTCACCGTACTAGTCGAGCGGCATCAGTCCAGTGCCGCACTACGTGACCACGACTTGTGCATCATTTATGCATGCGTGAACACTGTTTATCCGAAGCTTTTATAGAGTAACTGTTACTGGTCTCTGTGCAAATGCACCTGTGTAGCCCACAGACCTTCATGGTCAGAGACATGCTGACACAGTTCGAAGTGTCTTCTGTTAATCCTTCAGGAACGTGGGTGCTTTATAAAACGTGTCTATTAGGAAATAATGTTATTTTCTTTTACGTTATAACTTTATGGCAGGATTGTTTTACCATGCATTTTAGAATATTAACCGATGGCTCACCATCATGCATAATGCAAGAGATTTGAGGTTGCATTTTTAGAGTGTGTCGTTTTTCAAAGAGACCCTTTGAAGTGGTCTAAGGGCTGGGCGATGTTGCTAAAAGATTCCATATTGATCATTTTTAGCCTTTTGACCATATTAAAGACTGATTTTCAAAAGAACCATTTTTTATTAAAAGCCAGTGTTTCGAAGTAGATTCCAAATGTTTCAGGTCCTGTATAGGAGATTTGGGGCGATTATCATATAAAATAGTTTTCACCCACCCATTAAAATAGACAAAAAAGATCAGGGTTACATGAAGGCATTTAGAATTTAAGATTTAAAGATGTCAAATGTAAAAATTTTCATGTTGGAATTTAGATTGAACTGGCAACATTCTACAAGAAGTTGCATTGTAAAGTGAATTGCACTTTATAAAGTTATGACGGCCAAGGTACAAGGATGTAACATTGGACACAATTTTACACAGACAAGCTTAGTAAGCAATTTTTGTCACTGAAATCATCTGAACACATATGTTCACCTCCTGTGGCAATACAAGCAGTTAATATTTAGAATGTTTGCTTGAAATAGTTTTTTCAATTAAAGGTGCTCTATGTGATGTTGCAGGATTTTAGCTCGATTTCATTTTTATCTCAAACCGTATGCAAAACCTCTCGATCGTCTTGCTGTCTGCCCTCTGAATACATTGGGAAAAAATCCGGTCTCAAAAGAAAACACAGAGGCTGCAATACCGAAACAAACACTATGGGCACAGGATGTGCACCACAACAAAAACAAACTTCTCTTGCCGATCTTGCCGATTTGTTGACCGAAGATTATTTGTGTGCATTATCCCCACCTCTTCTTGCCGATTGGTTGTAGCTCATTTGACTCATCAAGAAGAAAAATTATACATTGCTTGGTGTTCACATTGTCTTTCTAAATACCAAACCTAAAAATGTACAAAACTAAAGTCATAAAGATCATGTTACAGTCTGTTTGGACAGTTTTTATGACACATGTTGTGTGTTTTACCAAACAAGGTTTCCAGAAGTGCTGGAAAAGCAAGATGTGACAATTTATATCCTGTGAAAAATTACAAAATATTCTCAACATGTTGTCCACTGACAGTTTTGGGTAAATATTGGATATTAATCTTCACATCCTCTATATGTTCACATGTTCACTGCTGTGCCTCTTCAACAGGCCCCATAGCAATTTATCAACAAATATTATTCGTTATTTTGAAAAAAATGACACACCCTCTGACGGAAATGCATGCTGAATTATGCACATTGCATGTTTAAAGCCCAATTGAATGAGACGAGATACACCGGGTCAGCACATGTTTATCATTTTAGGACTGGAAACCAATTACTGTCTTGCTTCGGAGCCAAGGAGAATCGATCAGCGCGTTTTAGCACCCAGTATTTATTAGAAACAGCTCCACTCGGCTTCAGTGGGCTCCTGATGAACTTTATACCAAACGGGTCATAGATTCAAGATTGAGCGGCTCTGTCTAAACCTGAGGAGACGGTATAAATTTCTGTGTGTGTGCAGCTCTCCAAGTAGACTGTGAATGTGTTTTCTGTTAGAAATGTGCCTTGCGTGAAAAATAAGACTCTTCTTTAGGGTGTATGAAATCACACATAATAAATTTTAGTGCATGAATCTTTTCTACTTAAACATCTTAGCTTTTCAGTTTATTTTACTACTGTTTAATACAAGGTTTCAGATGATTTTAATGATTTGATTTCAGTGACTTCTTTATATATTTCTACCTTTTTTATTTGTTTTTTTTTGTTTTTATCTTTCTCCCTTTTTTTCAAAATAGATTTTTGCTTTATAAATATTCTTGATTTATTAAAAAAAAATTTACTTTTTTTTTTCTTTTACTAACTCATATATAATAAAACCTTTGCCTTTAAATTAAAATAAAATTTTAGACTTTTTCCCATCTTTTTACCTTTTTATTTTTCCGATTTCATCTATTTAATATTTTCGCTTTTGGGGGTGGGGGGTAGTTTGACCTTTCTTTTTTTTTTTTTTTTTTACCTTTTTGATTTTTAAAAAAAATATTCCTACCTTTTTACCATTCTACTTTTTGTTTTCTTCCCACTATGTTATTTGAAAATTCTGATTACCTTTAAAATGCATTGAATATATTTTCTAAATGACTTTGAGTAGTTATTGATTAATAGTGATCATTACTTTTTGCTGGCTGCTGTTAATATTCTCTTAAGCCCCATCATTCCCATGTACAGCTCATAGTTCGGTGTTTTGGGGCTGTTGTGAATCTGCACAGCCTTTCTGGCAGTAATTGCACTCTCAAGTACTCTTGTGCGGCTCGCTGGAGAGCTCTTCCAGCAGCCAATCAGATGCTCATGTTTACAGCCTCTTTACTGCTTGGCCTTTTCCTTGCATCCTTTAGAGGCTCAGGCTCACACAAGATGTGCTGTTCTGTGAGGAGACGTTCACACCTCGCGAGGAGCTCTGATAATGGACAGACGCTGATTGATACCGCAGCTCTGAAGGGTCTATCAGCACTGACACTGCCTTTCACTCGCTGTGATTACAGCACAGGACTTCAGCGACAGGCTGCAAATGCACATCAGAGCTGTGCTCTAGAGATGAGATTTCAAATGGGCCATTTGTTTATCTTTACTTCTTAAAGAGGTCATCGATTGTCCATTTTAAGTTAATATGATTCTTTAGGGTCTAAATTAAAAGTCTATAACATACTTTGGTTTAAACTTCTTAATGGAGCTGTTTTCATCAAGCTGTTCAAGTCCATGTAGCTTTAAATGCTAATGAGCTCTGCTGACCCCGCCCTTCTCTTCCGTGGTGTGATGAGCAGCTGCGAAACTGGCTGTCTAGCACAATATTAGAAAAGCAGATTTGAAAAGATTCATTAAAAAACCCACTTCTTCTGTACATAAAGCTGGATCAGGAATGATTCACATGAACATAGACACATGTAGGCAGATCAGGATCACCACATTCCCTTCACAAACTCAAGTAACACTAATCCTCTGCATCTTCAGCCGCTCAGATATCGGGAATAAATGACGACTGTCATATTCAGTATTACATCCAACAACTAAACTCTTCCATCACTTAATCTGAGACATGTTGTCTTTCGCTGCACACTGATTTGAGAAAGGGGCTTTAAAATAAGGATTAAAAATAGAAATGCTGGCTGGATTTGAATCATTATAGGATGGATGTGTACACACACGTCCAACAGCAAACGTGAATTTTGCATCCCTTTAAATTTCTTTAATCTTTTTATCTTTTCTTCTTGCTGCTTTGTCTTACTGAATGTAACTTTATCTTTCTTTCCTATTTTTTCTGTCTGTCTTTTTACATTTCTGTCAAATTTACAATTTCAGAAACTTATTCTACATCGTATTACAATTACATCACACTTTTAATTGCTATCTTACTACCTTGAGGAATTGAAATGCAATGGAATTCTCAATTACCGATCTCAGTTTACAGACTGTTGGACAGTCGTTACCTGCAATATCTTTCCTTGTTGTCCATATTCCTACATATATAAAATGCCTTGTATTCTTTCCAAAAAAACAAAACTGTAGTTTGCTAAATTTATATTCTGGCAAATTCACAAAAAGTATACAATACAATACAAAACCAAATGACGTGTGGTTTAGAGCTTCTGTATGATTTCATGTGTTGTTGATCCGTAGTTTTCATCAGATGCCACTGTCGAGTTACATGTTCACCCATCAATCTCATGATTCATTCCAACATGCCTGCTGTGTCCTACGTGGGGTTTTTAGTTTTCCAGTCCGTCAGGGTAAGAAGAGATTCTGGAAACCAGTTCTGCGTGACATATCTCGTGATATTTTTCAAATTACAAATTAAATCAGCTTAGTGCATGAGCACATTTAAATGCTGGTAATCCTGCTGGTCTAAATGCATATAAAATATATACATAAATGTTTATGTATTTGCATGAACTACATACGCAATTCTGTAAGTAAGCTCCGGCGCCAAGCTTTTCGCACCCATTTTCTCAACCCTCTTTATTGCATCACACGCAAGATATTCCAGGACGTGCCGAGAGTAATTGCACATTCACAAAGCAAGAGGTCATTTTAAATGCACGTTCATGAAATACAGCAGATCACATGACCCACTTTCTTCTTTCTTTCATCTTCAGGCACAGCAGAAAATAAAGGTCACACTCACGTTCATCTGCTATTCACTACACAGACCGCATGACACCATAGATCTCTTGGAACGGATAATGAATTCAAGCGGTCTGACGGTTTGCAGAAGGGCTGCTATTCGTCAGACGGTGGGTTAATTGGTCAGACTCATAGCTGCTTTCCGTCTTGATTGCATGGTGGGGTTGTATTTGTATTGTATTTGTTGCTCTCACCTCGGGTACTAAAATCACCTTTGTTTCTGGTGAACTTAAATTTATGTAAATTATAATTTAATCTTTGCGAGCAGGATTTAGATCTATATCATTGTTTTTCTCTGAATCTGTTCACAAGCAGCCCTTGACATTAAAGATAGAGGTTTTAGAAGGATTAAGACTTATTTCTCCCTAGAGAATATATTCTACTTCCCTGTATGTCGGCTGAGAGGCTTTATAGGATTTCAGACAAATAAATGTGAATAAAAATGATTGACAGGGCATTTTTGGTTGGCTAAAAAATACAAACTCACTCCCCTGAATCTCTTTTTGCGGTCTAGGACTACATTTTGAGACTGGCACTCAAGTAGGTGACATTGCGCATGTGTCGAGCTTGTCTGTCCGCACTCATCCGCGACTATAATTTGAAAGCTGTGCACGAGACGGAACGGAACACAGAAAGTGAAGTACACCCGGGCCTTAATTCTGCCCACACCGTACACGATAAAGCAAACATTAAAAACCATTTGGAATTTGTGTCAGCATGTCATAAATAGAACGCGGCAGCAGTTTCCTGTCGGAGATTTGTTGCACTATCTCAAGGATATCCCCAAGCTCTTGTGAGATCTCGTGCCACCTCTAACTATTATAGTATGCATTATAGTTTATTCTTTACCATTGCTATTATAAAATCTTAATTCATTTTACTGTATATATATATATATACACATTTCTTTAAATGTGTATTTGTAAAAAATAAAGTATGTGTCTTTACAATTTATTTATTTATTTTATTTTTTAAGAAATTATATTGTTTTCTTTTCTTTCTTCTAATTTAGCTTTTATTTCTTTTTCATTTTTAGAAATTTGAGTACTGTTTTTTTTATTTATTATTATTCTTAACACACACACACACAGGTAGTTTTATTTATTAATTTTTTTTATTGCTGTTAGTTAAACATATTTTTTCTAAATAATGTTTGTTAGGATTTAGTTTAATTTCAGTTAATGGAAAATTAAGAAGTCTGAGGTTGATGACCTTTTTTTCCCCCTCATTTGAATAATATGCACAGTAAGACCAGGAACATTTATTATTGAAGCTAATGAGGACACTTTGGACTCTTTTCTGTAATTAAGAGCTTATGTTGTGTGTGTCATTATAATAGCAGTAACCATAGCAGGACGTGTTTTGTTGCTACTATCACTTATCACTGACATTGAGGTGTTTATATACTGCGGTATACATGGATCCTCAGGCATTTTAAGCATCTGATCGACAGCAGCTGTTCTGCTCTTTCCGCCACCGTCTGTGTGCGAGAAACCGAAATCACCGGGTTTCTCAAGTGCGTCTGATGCAGGTCACATAGCATGAAACGGATCTTAAAAAAAATGCTCTAACTTTCATGAGTCTAACTTCATCCAGATGTGTTTGTGTGTGAAAAACTCAAAGCTAAAGTAAGAGAACCCGCTGCAGTGGATTAAATGCAGTGCTGTCTACACATTCAGTGTGATTGTATGTGTTCAGAATGCACGTGTGCATGTATAACAGCGGATTAAATGCAGATTTGCCTGCTGTTACAATGTCTTTTGATTTTTCAGTGGCAAAAGTCAGAGATTATAGTGATCAAACGAGAGCTAGAAGAGCTTATGGTCACCTGTACCATAATTATTTATGCCCTCTCTGGGACTGAGCAACAAACATCAGGCCTATTGCATGTGGTTCACGTTTTTCTTTTTAGGCAGGTATTCTCATACTTTTTAAGATTTTAAGTAAATATTTCATAATCAATTGCATGTTTGTTTTGGACTAAACCCCTAAAATTAATTTACAATTGTACAGTGAAAGAAAAATAAAAATTAAAAAATGTTAATACTAATTATTGTCATTATTATTATTATTATTATTTTAGGTTTAACTCCAATTATAAAAATCATGACTGAATGTAACTATTACTAAACAATTCAACAAAAAATAATATTTGATAATTATAGTTTAGTTTATAAATAGTTTAATTTTATTTACACACTTCTAACGAGTTCACAGCATTTCACCAGCATTCCTCCAAAATAAAAGCTTGAGTATTCGAAATGTTACAAGGTGAAAAATGCTCGTTTTGTAACGTTCAGATCCTCAAGCTTTTATTTTGGCGGAATGCTGGTGAAATGCCTTGACGTTGTTCGAAGTTTATCCGACGTTGCACATTTTGCGAGAGTGTAAATAAACAAAACCCTAGCACACGTTCTGTTCCCAAATGCATTTGCGAAGCCCTGCTCTAATGCATCATCGCAACCACCATTTTCCATCTCATTTGAATCACTCCTTACCTTCATAAACCATCCACTGGTCTACTTTAATTTCATGCTTTCCAATTGCTCTCTAATGATTTGTTGAAACTTCTGCGGATCCTCTGGATGTCATCGAGCGCCTCTGATATAATTATGTAGATGGATGCAGGCGCGACGCGTGACCTCTCATCTGCGTTTTCATCACGACAGGGATTTTCTGTCATCTTCCCTTTCGCTGACGTACTCCTGCCGTCTCTGTTTGCCAAACTGGAGCTGCTGAACTATAAATGGCCACCCGTACTTCTGTACACATGGCTGACACTTTGACCTCTCTTATTCGGTTCAATTCGAGAGACTTCAGACACTCACACGATTGGAATCTGAGCGCTACAGATGTGCAGCCTGCGTCTTATCAAGAACAAACGCTGTAGGTCTGAAACAGAACCAGGCCACACCATTAAAGAGAAACATTTAGATAAATTATGATATTTACAGTGATGGAATCAGGACAGTGAGCGTGGAGCGTGTTTATCCTGCTCCGGGTTATGAAAGATTCATTGTTAGGTCTGAATGTTGTATAGTTCCTCATTTGTTTATCTTGGTTATCTTCTATAAGCTACCTGCTCTTGGTGTTTTAAATAGATAGTTCTCAATATGGAAAGTGGGTCAGCTTAGTTTAAACTTTAATAGATTTTAATGCCCTCTAATGATCTATGGCCTTTAGATGTTTAATGTGATGAAAACTTTGTTGAAGACAATGCCTTCTGAATTTACATATATATATGGGTCAAGTATGTTAAGATGTCTGCATCAAAAGAAATCTACAAAAGTGATTTTATGTACATAGAAAGCACATTAAATGTAAGTAAAGTGTCTACTTTTAAGTGTTTTTGGAGAATAATACGCAAAACTTGGTTGAAATAATGTTACATTGTGGAACAGTGGAACACAATATTTATGTACAAATTCAAACAACATGCTTTTTCTGACTTTTACATATTACAATATTCAAAAAAAAGAAGCATATTAAATTGAATTGTTTTAAACAAGCAAAAAAATTGTACCAAAAATAAGCAAAATCTAATTAGTATTTGGGGTGAAAGTAATAAATTTTTTAATGTGTCATAAATTGATTTTTTTTTGTAAATATGAAAGTAAAAGCCTTTACACCAAAAATAAAAAATTTAAAATTGAAAGTCGTGCTTATAAAGCATAGTTGAATTGAATCGTTGAAGGTCAGAAGCAAAGACATGGGATTTACTACGAAAAGCAGATTTGTGTTATTTAACATTTATAAAATTAATTTTCATTCATTTTGCAAAATATTAAATCTGTTTTTGTGCATGTGAGATGAGTAAATGCATGCTCGCGTTTTGTCTAGAACTATATCATGCACCTCTACACTTATTCAGAATGTGATTTTTCTATTGGTTTTTGGGTTTTTACCAAATAAATAAAAGCTCTGTGGCCAAGAGAAGATTATGATTCTTATATTTAGCCTAAATACAATCAGCAGATTTCTTCAAGTTGTAACGTTTGAGATGTTTTTGCAGCTAGTAAATATAAAAGATGCTAGCGAGTAGATGAGTTCACCTGTTCTGGGTGACCAACCTATAGTCTCGTTTACCCACATGTAAGCAAAACACCTATAACTATTGCTGATGTATTTTATGTTGAAGAATAAAACATGAAGATAACTTGTGCTTGTGTAAATTGATGACGGAAGCGGATAAACTTGTTTCTGGCTTGTAGGGCGCAATCTCGCAGCGCTCTGTTTTAGTTAGTCTATGACGGACAGTTGATGCAATACAGATCAGGAGAAGTTCAGATACGGCCTCTCGTCCCTCTTTCCTCAGTGTAACGCATGGAATTCCCATTGGTCACGCTTCATATCAATTTGGATTTGCATTTTGATTGCGGCCGGAGGGGGCTTAAGTCTTCTGAGAGCTAAACAAATGCAAATAGAGCAGTGAGCTCTGTAAGCCCTGTGTGGAAACAGCTGCAGGAGTTCAGGAAGTTCTTGAAGACTGTTCGCTTAATAAGTGGCAAAATAGAGTTGGCTCATCACTGTTTTTTTCTGTCCAAATAATCTCAGGCTCAGACGTCATGCTCGCAGTTCGTTCCCGCACCGTCTGATGTGTAGTCACACAGGCCTGGATAGAAATATAGTCATGTTTGCAAGTTAACAGATCGATTCGGTGAGTGTTATTGAGGGAGAGATAATAACTAGATTAGCCATAGTTTCCTAGGCTTGTGGTGTCAGATTGAAAGAAACTTACTCTGAATAATTCAGTGTAGGATTTACTTAAAAACATTTTTCGGTTGCACTTTATTTTAAAGTATGTGCACTTACAAGTGCTTACTAAGAAAGTACTGGTAATAGTATGTGACTTCATGAAGTTAGTTGTAATAATGTAATTGTGATTAGTATAATAAGTACATACAGTAGTATGTACATGAGAAACAGGACTGTAAAATAAAGTGCTACCCATTTTTTTAATAGTTAATTTCATAAGTAATTATTTAATTATTAATTATAATTATTTAATTAATTAATTATTTAACAAGTTGTCATTTCTATGTAATTATTTAAATTATTGCACTATATGTCTTTCAGTAGAAAGACTGAGATGGTATTTTCTAGTAAAATACAATCCAAAATCTTTACTTATTTCAAAAACATTTTTTGGCATGCAGTAGAACTTTAAATGTATCTGAAATAATCGACCGCCTGCTTATTTTACATGGGCAAAAATTCAGATCTTAAAAAGAAATGCTGTACATTAACATGCCTACTTAGAAACTGATCGACGTTATGTGACCAACCGTATTATTTGTATTATTCTAAATGTCAAAAATTCAAGCATTATCAAAAGGCAGCTCACTATATTAGTCAACAAAACAACTTTGGCAAAATGGCATATTTCTGGGGGATTGGCAATAAAAAGGACAAGTAGGGTGCATTTGAACATTTTAAGTAGGTCTTTCCTGTCAGCATTTTGTGTTTTAAGCTGACAGTTTGATCAGGTACAGTGCATTTTTAGGTAAGTTCATAAATTCTGTGTGGATGACAGGCAGAGTTCAGTCTCTGTATTGAAGTGAGGAAAGGATTTGTCCCAGGATAATCCCAGACAATCCAGACAGCAGGCAGACCAGCTAATATATTTGACACCAGACCTGTGCACCTGGAAAAAACACATTTAATAACACAAATCATCAGAAGTGACCCACACATTCACTATCTATATTATCTCTATATTGTGAAAGCATCTGTGATTTAACTCACCTGTGACTCCAGAATTCTGGTTTAAAAGATAAATTTATCGTGACATCGGATGAAAATGTATATTCATCTTAAACTGGACTTGGATGAGATCTTAGAAGAAATATAAAAATCAGGATTTAAAGACAAAGGAGGATAAGATTGTGTCTCCATGACCTGGGAGAGCTGTTCAGACACGTGAGACAATGATATGGAATTCATTCTTGTCCTAATCTTTCTAATCCATGCGAGGCGGAGTATGGACAGATTTACAAGAAAGACCTAAATCTTAATAAATCTAATACTACGTCTATAACTGTGCTCGGTTAGGAAATCTTCCCAGGTTGCAGTTTATTTTGTTGGTGTAAAATTTAAAGGAACCGTATGTAAGAAATGGCCAAAACTGGTACTGCAGTCACTTTCAAAATACTGTCCCCCCTCCCCCTCCCCCGTTGACTAGAGGTTGCCAGATGACCTGCTTTTATCCGTCTCAATCATTCAAAGGCTTCTCCAATGCAAACCCTTGTCTTATTTCGCACTTTGTCACGCCGTATTTCAGATTCACAGCGAGGTCTTTTAGGTTTCGTACTCGAAATGTTAGACATTTTTTTAGTAGCTGCTGCAGCCACGTCATTTAATGCAGATCAGGCAACCATGATGACGAAACACTACTGACTTTGTGATTGGGAGAAAGATGGAGGGTGGCGCTTCAGACCAAAACAAAACATGACAACATAAACATCAGTTGAGGGCTGCAACTGCGCTTTTTAAACGAGAATATCCAGGCTGTACTACTACTGTCAGCGATACGAGTGCTTGAAATTAACATGATTTCTTAATGCCTGTAGAACATAACAGAGACATTTTATGCATTTCTTACATACGGCTCCTTTAAGTTCTAGAATTTTTTCATGCAAATTGTGTCACTATTCATATTGCACTGATGCCAACATAGGTTTCCTTCATCCTCTAAACTAGTAATATGAATACACTTTGGTATATAAAAGATAATAAAATCAACTAATACATTTGAAAAATAGCAATTGGATAAAAAAAACAATAATATAGTATATTATTCCCTAAAATAAACAACTGATTGATAATGTCAGAATGTTGCTTTATGTCTAATCAAACTCTACAAAAAATCTATTAACATCAAATGGTCATTTTAGATTGATTTAATTGCATTCTTGTTTGCTTTTGTTCTGGTTTGGTTTCGGATGTTTATGTGCCGACAAGCTAAACTTGTTACACAACCAATAATGATAATCTCAAAGTGGCCGAATGTCAATATTTAGTTTCCTTTTTGTTATGAATTAGGGGTATAAGTATTATAAAACCGGCCTCGTTGTCTGTGCATTCTTGTTTACTTTAGTTTAAAACACCTCCTAAAGTATCCGTCGTATCAGTTTCAGACCTGCTCAGATCGTGCAGCCATGCTCTCGCTCTGTTAATCTGAGGCAGGTTGGAGTCTGGGCAGCACAGATTTATGGTCTAGTGTGGTTAACATAAATGCTTAAGCAGTGCAGTTCTAATCTGATATTTGTGTGCTGACATAATTTCCCCCCCGCTCTGTGTAGGCCAGCGTGAGTCTGCTTCTCTAATCTCACTGTCCTTGCTTCGGCGAGGCTTAATTCTGCTCTAATGGAGAACCTCGTCTGCATTGTCTTTCAGACAGACCATTTTATCCGTCAGTAAGTGAAATTCACTTCACATGGGGCTTAATGTGTCTGTGAAGGAAGTGGTTTTCATCCAACACAGCGTGTTTTTGTTGCTGACGGGGTCCTGTGCTTGACTCGGATAAAACGCTCTGACGTGAGAGAAGTTCAAGCTCTCTTGCTTTGTTCTGTTCTGTTTTGTCACTGTAGACGGCTAATTTTTAGACTGTTTATTCCCCCCAAAATAAAGAAATAAGAAAGTGTTTTGTTTTGTTCCAAAATCAAAAGTGGCAAAATTCTACTTTGCACAAAAAGTGACACCTATTTTAACGACAATTTGTTAGTTAACAGCATTAGTTAACATGAACTAAGAACAACACTTCTAAATGCTAATTTCAGCATTTACTAATGCATTATTAAAATCACAAGTTGTGTTTGTTAACATTAGCTAATGCACTGTGTGCTAACACAAACTAACAATTAATTATTGTTGTTTTATGAGGTAATGTTAGCAAAAATTAATAAATACAGTAATAAATGTATTTTTCATTGTTTGTTCATGTTAGTTAATACGTTATTGTAAAGTGTTACCATTAATTTTAATAAAAATGTAAAAAAAAAAAAATATATATATATATATATATATATAATATTTTATTAGATTTAAATTTTTAAATGATGGTGTCTTCATAATTTATGTAATATTTTTTACGGCTGTTGTAGTGCTGTTGTGCTATAATAGCATACTGTGTGTGTGTGTGTGTGTGTGTGTATCAGCACTAAGAAAAAAAATAAAATAAATTAGTCGGTATTCCTCAAAAGTATTTGTAAAATAAAAAAATAGACTAGTTAAACTATCAGCTGATTTTTTTTTATAAATTAGGGGTATCATTGTTATAAAAATGACATCACGATGCAAAAAAACCCCATCATTGTCTGTGTGCAAAATACAATTTCTAAATACAATTTCTAATTTCTTTCTTTATATTTCGAGGTGATAAATGACCGGGACAAGTCTGACAAGTTTTGTGAGACTCACAGATGTGTCATACCTCTGTGATGAGACGTTCTCTGTGTTCCTGTGCTGAGAAAACAAGGTTTCAGTTTCTAAACGCTGAGCACCAGGATGTATAAAAATAGCACAAAGCAGGACCGTCACTATGTTTCAGGACGGCAGGTTTTCTTTCTGTTGAAAAGCACTCCTGCTTCAGAGAGTTTGCCAGGTTGGCACACTATTTCTGTCTCACAGAGAGTGTACTTTACCTCGCAGGGGCACGTGGTGAAAGTGCCTGCAAGGATCATTAACTATTCATGGAACTACATCCCTGCTAATGGGACCTACAACTATTTTAATTATTGATGTTGTAAATGACAGCGTGGTGCTGCCTCTCCTCACGGGAGCGGCTGAAATTACGTGTATGACATTGTTCGTCTCCCCCATCCCATGACCCTTCCCGTCTCGTCTTCCATCTGTCTCAGAGATCAGCGTGATTTTGCATCTGTCATTCGTAGTATGTCGTGCCGACCGTACTTTTATTTTTCTTCCTCCGTCAGCCGGTTGCTGGTGTTGATGGACAGCTGTCAGATGGGCTTATGCTGATGGTGGAGCGCGGGACGCTGCATTAATTGGTGATAAATGAAAGCTTATCGGCGGTAAAAACACGAGTGGAAGCCCTCGGGGAGGTTATCTCACACCAGCGCAGATTAAACACTCATTAGGGCGGTAAATTGTGGCCGGATCTGTCACTTAGCGTCACGTCAAAGCGGCGCAATCGTTAGTTATCTCACTGGGCGGTGGGTGGACAGAGGGGTTGTCTTCTTAATTAGATAAAGTGATAAATAAAATGTAAAATGACATTCAGACTGTTCACACATCATCTGTTTCATAGACTTGCCTTCGTGATTTTCATTAATGACTTTTGCTCAAGCAGCACTGTTACAGTTCCTCGTAGGGTTAGAGCTTTGTTCAAATCCTTAACCTAAAGTACTGAATTTTACTTGAGGCACATGTACTGTAAGATATGAGACAAATTCAGATGTTTGCTGTAAAGCGGCTCCAAGTTTCGTGTGTTCAGTCCACAACTGTTTAAAACACGTGAAGTTTAATTCCACTTATGCTACAGACATTCTCAAATCTTTTTCAAATCGCTTTCTGAAAACATTTAACACACACACACACACGTATATTTATTTTGTATTAATACAATATTCTAATATTTTTGTATATTTATAAAATTTAGTATAATTAGAATGAGCTTTTTGTCTATTTTTTTTATCATTTATATATATATATTTCTTTTTTTAACCTAACCTGAACTTTTATTTCTGTTAGTTGCCAATGAAATCTTTCTAATTTCTAAGTTAGTTTTTTTATTGTTATTATTATTTCAGCCTAATATTAGTAAAGTTTTAGAAATGTTATATTTTTAACTTTTAGTTTTAGTTATTTCAGTTAGTTCCCAAAGCAACATTTCCAATTTTTTTTTCAAAGTACAGTTTATTATCTTTATTTTATTTTATTAAATAAAATAAATTATTATTTAATTTAATTTATATTTAATTTATTTATTTTATTTTATCATAAAATATTTTTTTTTAATTTTATTTCTAAAATAATAAAATGCATAAATAATAAATATATTAGTTTTTAGTTTTAGTTAACAATAACAACACTATGGAATGTAGCTCACAACCCATTTCATGATGCCTTTTGTAAATTCTTTTTTTTTTTTTTTTTTTTTGGACCTTGCAAAAGAGCAGCCTGGACATTCTTCAGAACATCCCGTCTTGTGCTTCAGGGTTGAAGGAAAGTCACATGGGTTTGAGTTAATGATGGCAGAACTGTCTTTTTTGGGTGAATCGTCCCTTTAAAACAAACGTAATGTGACAGAGTCTGCTCTTGTCGATTGTAGAGATGACAGATCTACCGTTAAAACCAAGACATTTGTCCGTCTCTAATGAATGTGCTGTTGTGGTCAACATCACATTTTTTACTTATTATTTTAAAGAATAATGGTTACAGCACAAGGATTATTTCAGTCATTGCATATCTGTGCTAAAAGCTCTCTGACAATAACAGCAAATTTTTCCTTATTTATTTTTGGATTTTTGGCCTGATGCATCATGGGAAGTCGTTTGCTCAGTCACAAACCGTTGCTGGTGTGCTCTCGGGCTTGATGGCGGGCCGCTGGGGCCAGGAGCACACATGCAAACAGTGACAGCTGCGTTTACCCAGCATGCCCACAGCTCACCTTTACACCTTTGGGTTGTGCGGTGACCTGGCCGCCGGCGCAGAGCCTAATGAGAGTAGATGAGTGAGTTCTTTCAGCAGCGCATATGGCATAATGAGACTGAATCAGGCCAAATGGAGACGCCGGCGGAAAAGTGACTCACCTGTGAGAGTTAATTTAGGCTCGCAGTCAGCTGACCTTCCTCTAACGCTGTGTCAGGCTTGTGAAGATTCAGTTATACAGCACAAGAATTCTTTGATCAAGAACAGAAGCACAGTGTTGTTTGTGAGTGGTTGCCAGGCTATCGCTATGCAGTTGCTAGGGTTACAAAGTCGAATAAGATTGTAAAAACTTAAAACTTAAAATCAGACTTAAGTTCAGTCTTACATTTAGAAGTATAATCAAATGAGTTGTACAAGGCATTTCAACTTTTTTAATCTTATGTTACTTAAAAATTCAAGTTTTGATGAGTTGTTATTTATAAAGCTTAAACCTTAAAAAAGAAAATCTTTTGTTACTTGAAATAAAATGAATCTAAACTTTAAAAAAACATAATGTAATAATAAACATAATCAAATAAAAAAAACGTAAACACAATTTGTTTCATTTAGTCAGCATTTCTCATTTTTAATTAATGAAATGTGATTTTGTAAAGTAACTAAGACTAAAACTGAAATAAAAATGAATAGATACACACATTTAAAATATAAAACATTTAATATAGATATAAATAAATTGTATGTACATTTACATATACACTTACATTTATTCATTTAGCAGACGCTTTTATCCAAAACGACTTACGGGTGGGGAAAAACAATGTAGTTATGTAGTTAAACAAATTAATATAAATAATATACAAAATAATATACAAATTAATAAAATTATAAAAAATCTAAAATTTAAAATAAAAACTAATAATAGTATCTCAATGCTGAGATAAAGTGGTTTAGTGTTTTAGTTTTTTCTATGATATTCTGTTGTCTAGATATGACTCATTAAAACAAATGAGCGGTTTCTTTTAAAGAATCTTAAAGTGCTTTTTCCACACCTCTGGTTTGAAAAACTTTCTGAAAAGGGGCGTTGTTCACTGGGGGTAAGGGGTGGGGGTAGAGTGTGGAGACAAGGCGGAGACTGCATGAAAGGGGGAGTGACATCGCGTATGTGATTTACCGCGCGCGCCAGCATCAGTGGTGCGCACTGATCTACACGCGAAGAAACGGGAGCCGCGAGCTCATTTCAAGCACTCGCGCGAGCATGAAATGTCATCTGCGCGCAATTCAATTCAGTTCAGCACGCATCCAAACTTTAGCTCTGGTCGCATCTTTTGTTTTGTTACAATGAAGAAAGGCACAAACACGAACCATGTCTCAGAAACAGCAAGCCAGCCAACGTAAAAATTGACACAAGCACGGTGATTGGATAAGACGAGTCCTTTGTCATGAATGATGTTACACTGCTCATTAATAATGCATTAATAGGGCCGTCATACCGATGACGTAGATAGGTACTGTACAAGCCACGCAGCGAATGAGTGCTAAAAAAAACGCATCTACGTCACGGGCTCAAACGTAACTTTTAAAACCGGATGCACGAAATGGTTGCAAAAAGCGCGAAAATGACCAATTTCCACTTTGTAAAATTTTTAGTGACATATATTACTGTTTTAAGCAATGTACAACTTGTATATATCTGTAAACGACTCAAAAACAGTGTTTTAGGGTGTTGTGACCCTTTAAAAAGATCACCAGTCACAGCTGTAACTGAATCACTTATTGAACGTCAAATATTATTTCATAGATTTGCATACTGCATATTGCATGATTTGTTACAAATGCGCATTTGCGAGTTTTTATTATTTAAATTAAATGTAAATAATAATATTTTAAAAATGTAAAAAGACAGTTGTCCCCTCCTGCGGTGAGCCTGGCCTGATTCTCAGCATGCAGATTATGACATTGATTGTCAAATGGAGATCTGTCCGCTCATCCATGCAGAAAATCTAGATTAGTCCTTTAGTCCACAGATTTTGAATTACACTAGAATGTATTTGTCATTTTCATTTCAATTTTACTAGGATCAGTGCCTTTTCTGAATAGATCTGAAAAGTGTTTTTTTTTAATGGTAGTCTATGGTACTTAGTCAAGGTCCTCACACTAGTTAAAAGATGACTATAAGTACATGCTGTTTTATATGCATCAAGTTTCTTGGAAGACAAATCTAAAAAAAAACTGCCTTTGCATGCATGAGGCAGTTAAAGCGTCTAATATTTAGTATTTTGGGTCCTGTGTGTTGAACGAGACGTGTGTGTATATATTACGTTTTGATTTGAGGAGTGTTTGTACATCTGCTTGCATCATTATATTTCTGGCCCATTTTCACCAGATGAATATTCATGATGTTCTCTCCCTCCTCATCTGAATACAGTTCATTTGTTCAGTGTGATGAATCAGCTGCACGACATTATAATATCTTCAAGTTTAATGTGAATATATTTGCATGTCTGACAAGGCCTTTTTTGGTAACTCCTGTGGTATTTTGTTTATTAGGAATGAACAGAGTGCAGCAGGACGTGGAGGCTTTGAGACTGAGATGCTTTGTTAAAAGTGGTTGATTTGTAGCATAATCTTGGATGCTTTGATACAGTAGGTGCTGCAGCGATGATTTTGAGGGAGTGGATGTGTTAATTTCAGGCCAATAATAACTATAGACGTTTTCATGGGGTGTACGCGCCTGGGCCGAAGTTAACTTTCAGGTCTGTGTTTGTTTATCGGTCTGGTTAGTTGTGCTGTGGGAAGTGTATACATGTTTATTTGTGGCGACCCGCCACAATATCAAAACTGACCGATTGTCCAAAAGGCTTCGTTTAATAAACAGGAGCATGTTAATGCACGTTTCGAAATCAAACCGAGGCGTGGGTGTTTTTATATCACTGTATTTCTGAAGGAAGACCGTCTCATTTAATTCTGCATATAAGGCAGCGTTTGTAAGCGTATGGGTTACTTCCGTAACCCAGGTTCCCTTAGACATGGAACGAGTACTGCGTCTGATAAGACGCTATGGGAAAACT
>JAUMHP010000072.1:1465269-1482958 GCA_032361065.1 Enteromius trimaculatus | reverse complement strand
ATACCAACATCATGTGGCTGAAAAAGGTGTCAGTATTCCATATTTAAGGTGCACAACCATAGAGGGGTTTCTTTAATATATAAAAGCTTAACTATCACTTAAAATGATAGTATAATAAAAAGGTTCATATGTAGTAACTTATTACTAGACTTCTGTCTTTTCAAAAATACTGTGATTTTTATTACTGCTAAAGAATTTTGATACTTTAAACTATTTAATGTTAATTTGAAATGGCTAATTTGTACTAATTTGTATGATTTGCACTTGTATGATTTTGTGCAATTAGTCTAAAACCCCAGTGACGGGTAGGTTTAGGGGTGGAGTTAGGTGTAGGTCATTCATATGAATTGGCAACTCGTAAAAATCCATACTACTTAGCAAAAATTTTATGAATTCGTACAAATGAGGTCGTGAGAATTTGTACAAATTAGCCTCCTCATAAAATATGTATGAATCACCTTGAGATCAGGCTGTCACTGTATAAAACGGTGCTGTGAAGTAGTTGCAAAGAATAAAGACAGCCATACTGGTTTGAGGTGAGATAGGAGTGAATGGATGAATGGAAAAAGCATGAAAATGGAAATGCCTGCAAGTTTCATGATATCTCAGAATGAGATGCTGGAACTCTGTATCAGATGTGCTGTTTTTAACAGCGCTCTTACACCTCCATCTCTCACCTCCATTCACTGCTCCTCTCTGCGACTGTGATCAGGAGGTGTTCATGTGAGCGACTGACTGGTGCTGCTTATCTCCGGCTCTTAAAGAAAACCTTCTGTTCTGTTTAAGGGACAGTAATGGAGACTTCAGCCCTCCATCCGCATCCATCATTTATAGACTGTGAGTGTCCCAGAGTAAACAGAACTGTATGTGCATCGTAAAAGTAGTCTGCTGGGGTTTTTTAACTGAACTTTTTAGTGTTTACTTTAAGTCTTTTTTTATCATATATATATGTGTGTGTGTGTGTGTGTGTGTATATATATTAATGTGCAAGATGACTGTTTTTAAACTAGAAATGTTTTGAGTTTTTTGCAGATGTTTTGCGCAAGGTTTGTTGTCAAGTACTGATGATTAGCTAGCAGTCTGAATAATAACACCATTTAATGTTTTAGAAATATGACAGTAACTACATCGACCCCTTCAGCTTTGTCTTACTGGAACACATCGTCCAAGCCTTTACATTTATTTTTTGGCATGGAGTATGTTTGGCCCGAGTAATTTCAGGCTGGCATCTGTCACCCTCCTCAGACACTCAGTTATCAGGTTATATATTTAGCTCAGCTTGTTAATTGTTAATTGGCGATACTGTAAACAGAGCACCTGCCACAGTCCTGACACTTCAGGAGCCCTCCTCGGGGCCGTAAACAAACCCTGGAGCCAGTGATTGGTGGGGCTGCTGGTTGCTGGTAAACTTCAGACGTTTCACACACAGCGCTGAAGGCACTGCTGGTACAGCTTACATCCGTCTCTAGAGGACAAATGACCTCGGAGTCCTGCGACATGAAATTGCAACCCTGCTAGAAGAGGAGAGAGGTCATGACGAGGATAGAGCGTTTGTCGCATTGGAGAAAGCACACGATATGTTTAATAAAAAGATTTTTTGTTATTGTAGTGGTAACTTTTTACAATAAGTTGTCATTTGTTTATATTATTTTATGTTAGTTAATACGTTAACTAATGACCAATGCATTTATTACAGTATTTATTCATCTTCAATAATGTTAGTTAATAAAAAAAAAAGTTGTTCATTGTTTATTCATGTTACCTGTGCATTAATGTTAACAAACACAACTTGGGATTTTAATAATGCATTAATATGCTGAAATGAACTAAGATTAATAAATGCTGAAGAAGTATTGTTTACTCTTAGTTCATGTTAACTAATGTTGTTAACTAATGAACCTTATTGTAAAATGTTACCATTTTAGCAAACCTGTAAAATATACACCTTTGTTTATAAATTCAAATGACCTTTTTTTGTGTGTGGCTGCATTTAATTTAACATTTTTATTCATAAATAAAAGTAAATAAAATTCATAAGTAAAAAGTAAATTTCGCAAATAAAATAATAAGAAATGGCAAGTAAGATTGAATTGGTGATGAAACGCTAATATAGTATTTTCTTGTAAAACATACCACAAAGATTTTAGGTTACAGCTTGAAATTATCTTTTTTTTTACATGACGGTAGCTTTTTCTGTTTTCATTTTAAAGCTTTTACTTACCAGATAATTGTCAAATAAAAGAAACAGCATGGAGCAAATTGAGTTAAGCAGGACACTGTGAAGTAGAAAGACTAAAGATTTTTTTGTAAAACCTACACAAAAAATTTTTTTTCCAGTGTTGCTGCATTAACTGGGAAACTCTTTTCACTCTGTAATTATTTATAAAATGTTCCAATTTCAAGAGTAACAACAAGTAACGCATTGAACTGTCCCACACCGTCGTTTAGATTTTTTTATAATAACAAAAATCATTTAGTTAAACCTGAACGTGAATGCTAACATGCCATCAATTTAAGGGAGAATGGAAGATAAAAAAATTTACAACTTCAAAAAATTATTTCAAAAATGTATTTCTTACTTTGGATGGAAATTGCTAGTACATTTCACAAACACCTGGAAAGAAATTCCACTTTAATACTTTGAAGTAAAATTAGAAAATAGAAAAAATATATATATTTCTATTTATATTATACAGTAAACTATGCTCCAATAGTCTTGGAAGAAAAAAAACAAAACACTTTTTCCAGTGTTGTTAGATTTGAGTTTATAGTTCAGTGTGTATGCGAGTCAACTCTGTTTCACTGATCTCATGCAGAAAGACTTATTTTAAGCTTTATTTTATAAGGTCAGTGATTTATATGAACTCTGCTGTCCAGCACAGAGGCTTGAACACGCTGATTTACAGTCATGTATTTCCCATGTGGCTCTTTGTCATTTCTGCTGTGGGCGGCTCAGATGTTCGCATATAAAGCAGATTGGACGTTTCCAATGAAACTTTATCTCCACGTGTCCTTAACTGACTGTCTGGTGCTTAATTCGGTTCTGCGGTACCTTTTAAACTCTCTTCAGCTCAAAGGTAATGGTTTTGCTTTGTTGAAAATCTTTAGAAATGTCAATATCATGAGACTGATTTGTTTAATTAGATTTTTCAGAGCAGCCTTACACTAAACAAGGAAACAAGCTGTATTAATGTTGCAATTTTCTTTCAAATATAGTGTTATTATTCAGTTCAGTTTAATAAGAGGGTCAATGTTGCAAATTTTTGTATTATGAAGTGAAATCAATTAGCTAGAATTAGTGTCTTCATTCATCTCAAGCTTTCTTGTCATCCATGTGTAAGATAATAGTGAATATTATGCCTTTAAACCCAAACTAGACAGTCAATTCCAGTGACGTTTCATTAGTTAAAAGTAAACTAGTATATTTTGTCTCATTCAGCTTTCTTGCTTTGTGGTTTACATGAAAAAGATCCAAGATTACTTATTCTGTGCAAGCTCCGGAGTGTGTGCTGAGATGGCCCGTTGACATTTAGCTGCTCAGTGCATCATGTGAACGCATCCTTCCAGAAACATTGATTTGGCATGAGGATCAGTCAAGGAAAGACCTGAGATTTCCAAAAACTCTTTACACTTTTAGTTTTTCATGAGCGTTCTCTCTGACTTCTCTCTGGCTGTTTTTGCTAGTCTTAATTTAACCAGGTGCAATTTTGTATGTATATTATATAAATGACCTCTGTCTTATGTTAATGAGCTCCTGGTTATTTACTTCATCAACAAAAAATTATTATTATTATTTTTTTTTTTGCAGATTTTTAAGAAAAGATTTCAAACAGATCTGTAGCTGTATCAGGATAAACAGATATGGATGTGGAGTCTTTTAAAGGGACAGTTCACCTAAAATATTGTGCAAAATGCATACATACTTACATCTCTCAGCTTTGTTTTCTAAAAAACGGATGAAATGCACCCCCTGCACTTGTGTTAGAAAGCAATTAGAAGGGTCAGGAAAAAAATCATATCTCTTTCAGCACTTATATTAAACTGCTTGATGCATACTTTATGGATTCATTTTACAACACCTTTATGAACTTATTGAGTCTTCTAAGTTAACTGGACTTTCAATAGAAGGACAGAAACCTCTTAGGTTTCATTAAAAATATTGTGTTTAGTAGATGAACCAAATACTTCCAGTGAGACAAATAGTGACAGAAGGAATATCTTTGGGTGATCTGTCCCTTTAACTTGTGGCAGTTTGGTTAATGTGACATCGAGCTATTATTGCCAGGAAGCAAGCCTTGTGCTGTTGTGGAATCTGATGAATAGTAAATGTGAGAAGTAAACCAGCAGAAGCAGAAGATGTTTGTATTGTGCTGTTGTATTGCCATCATCTCATTTTCAGTGTCTTTCTCCCACAGTAACAGAAGTGAGATGGCTGTAGGGAAATATAACCCGCATAAAACCCTTACTAGCATCAGAGGACTTGTATATAACCCACCCGCTCGCTGTTAAGCACTTCTATCACCGCCAGAAAAAAAAAAGCAGCTCCTAACGGCCGAAGTGTTGACGCAGAAACCCTAAAGAATATTCATGTTAACACTCAAGGTCAAGTAGTTCCCATGTGCACCATTAAAAAGTGCTGGAGTTGCCCAGAAGCCCGAGCTGAGCTTTATTATTCACAGGGCAGTTAATTCTTTATGGCATTAGCTCTATATGTTGGCAGCGAATAGATGTATTTCAGGGAAATTAATTAAACTAATCACGAATCTGCAGCCCGATTCAGAGCATATCAAGAGAGTCAGCGTCTTTACAGGAGACATAATTATCTGATTCTGCACATGCATAATTACACACAGCCCTCATTATTTTCTATTACTTTGATGATCTGTGCAGAGCATAAAACACAAACATTGTATATAAATCATTATTGTGCAGTTGATCGATCTATCTATCTATCTATCTATCTATCTATCTATCTATCTATCTATCTATTTTTAAAACGTTTGGGGTCAGTGAGACATTTTTAAGGAACTGAATATGAATACTTTTTATTACTATTGATGTAGTAAAATTCAGATTTTCATCACAGGAATACATTACGTTTTAGAAAACACTTATTTTGTATTGCAATAATATTAAACAATTGTACAGTTCTTACTGTATTTCTGATCAAACAAATGCAGCCTTGGTGAACATAAAAGACCCCAAACTATATAAATGAGTGAAAACAATAGTACTAAAAGTAAGTCTTTGACTTCTGTCCCTTCTCTTTAAGCAGGTCTTGAAACGTGCTTCCGGTTGTTTTGTATTTTCGTGTCACTTCCTGCGGTTGCGCTCGAATGGTTTGAGGTTCGCCTCAAGAATCTTCTTCTGTACACTGACTGTGACCTCCTGTCACTTTGATGAATGGTCACTGAAAAGCCATCACATCCCATTTGTTTCCTCTCTTACCTATTTGTTTTCTAAAAATCCAGATGTAGTTTTTCAGTGGATTGAGAGCATCCAGGTGGAAATGGTGATAATCACACAGCTGCGGCCTCGCTGTACTTTCCGTGCGCCGTTCACAAGGTGACACTCTCTGAGGACACACAGCATGCTCTACTTCCTCTTATGTCGTCCAAAAGTATTTCTGTTACAGTCTTCATTAGATAAACTAACTCTAGGGGAGTTGGAAAAAGTGGCGTGTTTTAAGGTCTGTAAGGGTTGCAAATGCTCTTTAAACACTGACTGAGGAACTCTGAATACAGTACAGATGCATTTGATTTTGCATGCTGTCTTGTTTTTCCTGTCAGTTTCTGTGTCTCTGGTATCAGAGTTTGGCCTTTTGCCGTGTTCAGCACAGATAACTTGAGGCACCGAGAAAAGAAGCACATCTGTTTTGAAGCGTCTTCATCGGTCTGCGATTGATGCTGCTTTTTATAGCATGTTGCATTATACTAATTGAAAAAAAATCTGTTTTGTTTTCTCAACAACACATACAGGTGTTCAATAATATGACACTATGCCTCATTCATGAAGCATGAGCATAATTTTGTGATAGTGAAATATTTCAAACATATGCCACCTTCTAAAGAAGAAGAAGAATATTAAATATTAAATAATATTGAATATATATTTATAGTTATATATTTTAGCACAAAAATTTCAAGTGCATAAATATAAATATTATTTTTTGCACAATATTATGTGTGTGTGTATTTTATATACGTGTGTGTGTGTGTGTGTGTGTGTGTATATATATATATATACAATTGTATATTTAACTTTTTTTAATTTTTGTTATTATGTTTTTATTGTTTGCTTGTGTTAGCTGTACTTTTTGTTAAATATTGTGACTAAGGTGTATTGAGAGCATTTTTTTTTTTTATTGCTTTTACTTTTTCTTTTTTTTTTGTACTTGTTTAGAAAGGATTGTTCTTGAATTGGAATCTTTTTGGGTTTTTTTCCTTTTCTTCTTTCTCCAGTTGTGGTTGGAGGCAGAAATCCCAGTGTTGTGTTGTTTGATGGTACTTTGTTTGTTTTGTTAGGTCGTGTATTTTTTTTTTTTTGAGGGAACTTGATTTAGTCCACCCACAACGCCGCTAACTTACCGTTAAAGTTCAACCATTTCACCAAGATCAAAGAAAGACGAGATTTGTTTGTTTGGTGAGGCCTGCGGTTTGACTGATTCGTCTCACGCTGCGAGAATTTCGCTGTGAATCTGGTTTTCTCCACCGAAATGCACAATCAAGCATTTTTATTAGAAAATGAGAAATGAAGGGAAACTGGCTGACAAGGATGTTATTAAGCTGCTCTTCAGGAAACAGTCATCAAAAATATCCTGGACTCGCTTCTAAAGCCAGCAGACAGTAAGTCTGAGGCCTCACATGTGGTTTCTCTGGGCTGATTCTGTGTGTTTGTGATGATTCGCTAAAGCTGAAAGCTAATATCCCTGCACAGAAGAGCAATATTCTCTCAGTATAAATCTCATCAAAGTGAACTCTCCACTCACATTAGCTTTTCATCAGCTTCTCCATTTGACTGCAATTCTCTCCACCTCAGAATACAGTGCCTACTTCATAGTTTCACCTAAAAATATCAAATATATGCTTATGTATACATTTTATGTTCCTGTGGAATATATTATGTTGTGTATATAATAATTGTATTATTATTACATTTTACTTTTTATATACATGTATATGTACGAGTCATTTTATATTTTTTTATGAATAATAATAATTTTGATAAAATATTGAATTTTGAATAACAATAAAAATGTTAATAGATTAATAATAATAATAAGTAATTGTGTTATTATTTATATTTTACTATTATATATTATATATATTTGTATGAATACTTTTAGTTTTTCTTAAATAATAATAACAGTCATAATTTTATATTATTATTATTAATAATAATAATAATAATAATAATAAATAGCTTATTTCTAAAATGTATTATTACTAATTATTTGAAGTAATATTTAATGTTATTTTTTACTTATTTAACTTAGACAGTATTTAATCATTATGTAGTTAAGCATTTTAATAATCATTATTATTAATAACAAAAAATATATTATTATTATTATTATTATTATACAGCATTCCTGTAACACAAACTGTTATTACATTATTATAATTAATATTATTTGCAATAATAATATATTAATCATTATAACTATTTATTATTATGTCATAATTATTTAATAATTGTAATTATTAATGTAGCATTGGTGTCTTTTATCATATTTCTCCAGTGAAATGTGCTCGGTTGCTTATATGTGTTTGTGCAGTATTTTCTTTGTTCTTGAACACGTCTGCGACTGAGGAGAGTTTTATGATTTTGTCCTCCAAATGAGAAATTGCACTGAAACATGAAAATAAAAAAGGGTATTGGAAATGGAAGGAACTGTGAAGTGAGAGAAGAGGAAGATTAGAAAGGGATGGAGCGAGAGGAGAGGAAGTAAACGGACAGAGAGGAAGATGAATGGAGCGCAGCAGGGTAATTGAGATATCAATCTGCCCAGCGGTGCTGCTGCTATTGAAGATGGGATTGGGATACGGAGACACTCATTAAATAAGCAGAGAGCCAGCAGAGGCGAGAAAGAGAAAGAGACGTTTATCTGACTGCAGCGTGATTCACATTGGCTTTAATTGGGCTTTGTATTAAATGTGTGAGGGTCTATTACACAGCCTATGAATTAAAGCTGTTTTTATGTTAAAATCACCCTAAAACTACACCTTAAGATATCGATCGTGTCTTGGTTCATGTCTCTGTAATTATATTTGGAGTCTTTGCTTTACAGAAGACTCTTGAAATGACTCAGTGCTGTAGAGATGATGATGTTGAATGTTTTGTGTTTTCGGGGAAGGATTGGAGGATCGCAGAGGGTTAACTGATGGAGACTCAGACTGTGAGCTGAATCGGTGTTTATTGATGGGGCAGAAAGCATTGAAAACCTGACGCTTGGGCAACCAACCTTAAATTGGCCTCATGGGGAGGGAGGAGAAGGGCTGGTCCGTCGACTGAAAAATCAATCTATTTCATGATTCATGATGCATATTGAATGCCACAGCTTTCAGTGCTTTATTATTGGATAAAATACATGATGTGTGCGGTCCAAAGACGCTTAATTGCTTTGTTTAGTTTTTAAATTAAAGTCATGAGAGAGTATATGTGCAAGAGGTTATAAAATATTCTGCACTTTAGCAATCCGTTATACACACATTTCTTACTGTACGTTAATATGATTAGCCAATCAGATTTCTTAGCATTGTATAAAATTGTCTTTATCTTGAGGTTGTTACACAGATGCATCTGGAAAGCAGCATGTATGGACAGTATAGGACGGTTATGGAAAAATCTAAAGGTTGTCAGGAATTCATGGATCGGTGAGGAATCTGCTGGGATGTGAAGAGGTGGTGATGTGCTGCCAAAAGGACGTTGTGTAACCAGTAAACCGGTCCCTAAAAGATTTCAAAGTGCAATATCAAGGTGTCAGAGGCAGTGTGCTGGAAAAGACGAGCCCAGAGGAGCATCAGCGGTCAGATGGCAGAGAGAGGTCAGCGCTGATTCAGAGATGAGGACAAGAGCAGGAAGAGAAACAGCCTTGTATAGACGACCCAGAGCCTGACGAGAAAGACAAGTGTTCTCTTTTAGAAAGAAACAGGTATAGCTGGAGGTCAACCTGAAACGTTTTCACTTCTTTGGGGTCATGACATGTCACCGCATCCAGAGATCTTCAGATTAAAAAATAGGCTTTAGCCATCTTTGTTGCATTATATGGCAGTGGTGACCATTAAAACATGGGAAAATTTGCATGCCTGTAACTAATAAGAGGTATTAAAGACATGTTATTATGCTTCTTAGATTCTGGCTTTTTACAAACTTTCGCTTTTGGCATCTTCATTTCTAAAACCATATATAGGTTGGTTCCAGAGATTATTTATTTATTTATTTATTTATTTTAAGGTTATTGTGACTTTTTGTCTCACAATTCTGACTCTTTTTCTCATATTTGTGAGAGTATATTCTTATACCAGTATAAGAAGTTGTAACATTACCAGTAAATTGCCGTAATTCTGCTGTGTGTGGATGCAGTAGGAAAATTACCGGTATGCGCACATACGACTTCAGAACGCGGTGACGTAAGACCAATCAGAACATTCTGATGCAGATGACACATTCACTCCGCACTGTTCACAAAAATAAAAGAAATACCACTAAAACGACAATGAAATTAAAGCGCTTCTCCTTATCTGGCAGATGAAGAAATTTATCGTCATCTGAGAGGAACTGTTAGCGATGCAGTAACGTATGATAAAATAACTAACCGTCTTAAGAGGGTCGTACACCGAACGCAAAGTGCAGGGCAGCGTTGTGTTATGCTACAGTACGTCTATTGAATTTGAACACATATGCTGCATCCGAAATCGCTTACTAAAGACGTGGTGCGACTCAATGAAACTAGAAATGTATCTTGTTTTACTCTATCAAAACAATTTCATGGAACCTGAGTGACATATACATTCTCTTTTCCAAAGTTTGCATGTACTGTATGTAACTCAAAAGTAAATAAAGATTTCTTAAAATAATTACATTTCATGGTTCTTAATAATATTTTTTTGCGATAGCAGCATTTCGGAGGCCCTAAATGCTTCCTGCCCAATGATAAAAGGATCTCCTGCTCCATTTGCGAATTTTTGTCTTTCAGCATTTTCTGGTTGAAAACCAAATATGGGCATTTTGCATGTGGCCAATACTTTTATTTTCACTTTGCCATTGTGTAACATATGATTCCAAAGTCCTTTTAAAGTTAACAGGAAACTAAAACAGACTCATGTTCATGTTTTTTTTTTTTTTTAAAGGAAATTCCTTTTTTTAATCCACTTTGATCTCCTGAGGTTCGTCAGATTAATGCCAGATTTACTGGATTATACTCTCTCTTTCATTACAGCTGCTTCAGGTCAAGGTAAGGTCACCTGCTGCAGGATTTGTTATGGTATAAATGTCTTCAGGTCATGCTTCTGCGGTGGAGCTCCAGGTCTCTGTGGAAACATCTACAGACAGGGAGGAGCTGATTAAATCTTAATTAGCACTTTCACAATGTGTGCACTTGTTACTCTGAGACCGGCTCGCTGTATGTAGGTCAGTCGCTGAGAAGTGAGGTCAGTGTGTTTTCACTTTATTGAGAAGGTGAGAGCCTGAGATGTTTTCTTAGAGATGATAGCATGCTTAGAAACTCTCCCTGCAGACCGGTGTGGCAGATCACAGATCAAGTCCATGGGAATACCAGCTCGCTCATCCGTGGCTAACTAAAATACACAATGCTAGCCTCTTTGAATTAAACACGATTCATTCCAGAGGTTAAAAATATATGTTGTCTTTTTTTCTGTTTGCGTGACGCGGTAGATGAAATGTGATATTCTGGCTTACTGAATTCAGTGATGTAAAAAAGACACTGGCCATAGTTTAAACACAAGCATGTATTATGTGAGTTGGTTGAAGTGTTTTTGTGTCAGCGTGTGGGTTTATCGTGTGACTGGAGCACATGGGTGACTGACAGCTGGCTACAAAGAGGCACGTCTGTTTAACCCTGTTTGTCTCTAGAGACCTGTCAAAATTCACTTAGCTGTCTGTCCTCGTTAGACGGGCCACACAGATGCCGTCCTGCTGCCCTGGAGGTCGTCACGGTCAAAACACAAGCAGTCTTATACACAGAGCTTGGCTTATTTACAGTCTGCTCAGTTCATACACCGCAGAAGATGTGTCTGCTGGGAGCGTTCGTTTTGTCACTATTAACCTCAATGTGAAAGTAACTTGATGCTGTAGTGCATGATTAAATTGTGTGTCGTTACAAAGGGAAAAAAGGTTTGTTTACATAATCTTTAGTCAAAAAGCTCCACGTCTGTAATGACCTTGCTGTCACAGGTAATTAATGTGGTCCCAAAAAATGTAAAATAATGTAAAAAAGATGCCCTTCAGGCAGTCAAGGGGAAGATTATTTTTCATTGGAATAGATTTGGAGAAATGTAGTATTGCGTCATTTGCTCACCAGTGGATGCTCTGCAGTGAATGGGTGCCGTCAGAATAAGAGTCCAAGCACCTGATAAAAACCACACAATAATCCACAAGAAATCCACACCAGTTCAGCTTAATTTTAGCCTAAAGCTGTGTCTTTGTAAGAAAACAAATCCATCATTTTGACATATTTTTAACTTTAAGCCGTTGCCTCTGGCTAAAATGTGAGTCCTCTAACCATATATATGTAGTTTTCTTCCAGAGATGACATTATCTGGTCTGAATCAGGACAGAAATCTGCACAGATCAAGTACAGTTTACAAGCAAAAACAGCTCTGGATTTGGAGAGAACGGGGATGTCCTTTATTAACCGGAGGAAGCATTATTATGGATTATGGGCTGTTTAAAGTTAAATTAGCTTGTTAAATAGCTTTAGCCTTACAAGATGAATTCTGGACTCTCATTCTGACGGCACCCATTCACTGTGATGTTTTCTCAAAATCCTTCTGATAAACAAACTCATATACATTGCTTATATCTTGTTCCTAGTTTGTCGCGTTATGGAAGTGAAATGGGCTGCAGATGCTCTATAACTTATATTGCTGATATTTATGTGGTGAGTGGTTTGCTTAAATCCACATCCAGCAACAAAACAACATGAAGATGCATTGACAAAATGGGTTCATAAATTATAATTAGTGGATGTAATTGGCACAGAAATGTTGATTGGTGTAATTGTGTGAGAAGCTGGAACGTCAAAACATCTGGCAATCTTCTGAATCAGCCTTGATTTTTGAGAGGGCAGAATTAAAGCCACATAATATAAAACTAAATAAATAAGCTGAATTAAGAATGCATTTTCTGTGCACAGCTGCGGCCCGTTGGATGTGCTTTCAGCTATTCAGACGCAGAAGGTCACGCTGAGTTCATAATCGCACAACATGAGGCTGTACGACCCCAAGAGAGCCAGATACCCAGCGTCTGGAAGCATCACGCTGGATTTTGAGTGATAGCTGTTATGGGCATGAGTCACATGTGTTCTCGCTTGACTGGATGACTGGAACAAACAACAAACAGAAAGTCAAGCCCTGATGTGAATCACTCGGTGAGAGAGCATGTGAGAGATGTGTGATTCTGGGGCTTCAACTAAAGGGTATCATCTTTTGATTATAAGTCCACTTATAATGTTAGATGAGGTTTCATATGCCAAAAAAAAGTTTTCTGGAACTTGGAGAATTACACAAGCTGTTTGGCTTGTAAATACATATACATATACAGTATATATGTGTGTGTGTACTGTGTTATATATATATATATATATATATATACTGTACTGTATATACTCACACATACAGTATATACTTTGCAAATATTTATACATATATATTTTTCTGAAATATATGCATTCACATGTGTGTATTTATGTATACATAATAAATATACACAGTACACACTCATATTTTTTAGCATTATTTAACTTGATGCACTAAAATAACAAAAGCTAGAATTTAAACAAAAAATATACAGAGATTATAATAAAATTTAAAAAATAATAATATTTAATAAAAACTATGACAGGGTCATAAATTAAAAATTGGACGGGCATATTTAAATGTTCTCATTAGGATTTGTTTGCAGCTGAATTTCTGTAAGTGGTCTGAATATTGAACAGTATGTCTAGTGTGTTTATTCCAGAAGTGTTCAGTCAGTGGTGCGGAGTGCAGTGGTCTGAACTGGTGCAGTATGAGAGAGTTCAGACAGCCCGCGAGATGTGAAATCCAGAGAAGAGACACGGACAGACAGGCTTGGTTTCTCTGCCGGTGCACTGGTGCGCAAAAATGCCCTGGCGCTGGCACGGCTATCTCTGCGCCCTCTGGCATGTGCCCGCAGTCCACAAATACACACAGACGTGATGCAGATCCCCGGCCGGCCATCTGCCACTGATCTAATGATGTCCAGAACCACAAACAGACTCGCAGCCACTTCCTCTCACAGTCTCACTGATCAATAGTGCTGTGTTTGTGAATGTGTGAGTGTTTGAGAGACAACGGCATGATGCAACAAACCTAGATCACTCATTATTAGTGAAGATGTCACTGCAGCCATCTGTTTCAGATTCACTTCACCGATTTATTTCAGCTTTTGCTTTTCAGGATTTACTGATGTTGGTTAAACCTTTAATATGAATATTTCATTTTCCAGGGATTTATTTTTTCCTGTATGTGCTTAATTGTTTACCATGGTAAAATCGCTTATAATGAATAGCTCACAGTGATTGATTTGGACTGGTACTGTAAATATATATACCGTGGTATTAGTGGTTTTTTTTAAAGGTTCCCAGCAGTTATGCTTGTGTGAGGATATACTGCTAATCATTGATGTCAGTCCAACTTTTAGACCTCTTTTAATAGACAGTAATGTGAAGCTGAGGTCTGCTGCCATCTACTGGTGCGTAGAGCTCTGCGTGGGCAAATGAGTTTGCTTGAGAAGTCTTTGTGAGCTGAAGTTGTTTGGTTCCCTAATGGGGGAATGATTAGATGATTACAAAAATCCTAAAGCATATTTGCTGTTTAATAAAAAAGTTATTATGCAATCAATATTTAAATTGTTACAGATTTTATTAATTATGAATATGCAAAAAATAGACTTTATCTTCATAATGTTTTATTATATTATATTGGGCATGATTAAATGCAAAAATTGTGATATATTATTATATTTTATATTGTTTTATATTAATAAAATACTGCGAATGACTTGATCAAAAAAATTAACTCTTTATATGTAAAGATACTTTATAATTATATATTATATTGTATTGTATTTTACTGTTGTATTATTATATAATATGGTGTGTCATTGCTGTCCATACTTTTTAACATAATTAGATATAATTAGAAAATATAATGCAAAGACATGTTTAAAGGTCCTCAAAAAAGTCTTTATTTTCTTCATTGATGTTGAACCTGAAATGTATTTGGGAGATTCACTCTAATGACTGTTATTTATGAGTTTAAGTGCACACAAATTGTCCATATCAAACTTGTACCTTTTTTCTGTGCCCTCCTGAATTAGATTTCCTCCTGTCAGCAGCGTATGGGCCGTATCTTTTTACCCACGCTGATAATAAGATAGGTCTGTTGAGCTTTTGTCAGGGTAATCGTATCTGCTTCTGCCCCATCAGCCTCAAAGATGCACATTTTAAAAGCACATAGGAAGGTGTTTATTCATCTGCGCTGGCAGTATCTGCTCTGACTGTCCCACAGCTGGAGAGAGAGAGAGAGAGAGAGGGAGGGAGGGAGGGTTTCCAGCTCCACCCTGCAGTATATTTCGTGTCACTGCTCTTAGCGCTGGCCGGCTCTGTGATGGATGTGTGGGGGTCAGTTCTCCGTCAGAGCAGCGTGTATTGTTCTCCGAGCGTCCAGGGAAAGTTTTAGCAGTCATACAGAGTTTCAGACATGAGCGTGGAGGACTGAGGAGCCACATGTTCGACTCCAAAACAGTGGTGAGTGTGACTTTTCAAAGGAGGGCTGCTTTGTTCTCCAGTCGAACTTGAAAAATAGACATGTTCTTACTATCATGATGCTTTAGATGAGTTATTAGATTTGAATATGTGAATATGAATGTGTCGATCTCTTCATTGATGCTGCTCAAACTTTCAGGTTATCTTGTTTAAAGCTTTTTTTTTTTGCATTTGTAGATTATTTATAGCTAATTTCAGTTTTTGGTTGTGTTTTGTTTTGTGTGCTTTATTGAAGTTTGAAAACCTCCTGCTGGGTTACGTTACAATGTTTAGTATTTGCATACAGAATTCCTATTGGTCTTCTTTCTTACATGTATCTGAATACTAAGTTCCCATTGGTGCGTTTGGATACAGAATATTTTTCAATGTTTTTTTTTTTCTCCTCCTTGCATCTGTTTTATCTTTAACACTGACACATTTATAAAAAACATACGACAACTTGCCCCATCCTGACATTTGTGAAAAAAGGCTAACCCTTCTAAGAATGTCCCATGTGACAACTAGCCCCGTTCTGCTCTGTTTAATCTGAGAGTTCCAGCTCGTCTGGCTTTGATTATGGTTTGAGATGTTGTCATTCATTCGGTTGTTCTCACTCAGGTCCTGAAGACCGCAAACTGTGTGAACATCCAACATGTAAGATAAAATTACAAAATGAGACTTTCTTTTTTCGGCCACTGACCTTCCAAAGACAACATATTATTTGTTTCTCTCTTTTTGAGATGTCTGTTTGAACATGATCAAACAATTGATGGGAAAAAATGTTTATATACACATACATCACAACAAATACTACCACGATATAAGCTATAAATCCCTTATGATTTAAAATGTTGAAATAATATATTAAATTGTAAAGGATGTATATATCATTGTATTATGTGTTGTTTTTAAATTGTCCAATTTGAACTTAGAACGAGTTAAGTGAATAATTTGTACGTTTTAACAACTAAATATTTTGTGTGAACTAAAGACAGGAAGTGGTCGAGAAGCATACAGGAACGGATCGGAGCATATGTGCTTGATTAAAGAACCTCTCTGGTTTAAAGGTTTCAGCACGTTCACGAATCCCGCAGGCAGAGCGAGAGAGACTTCCTCACACGCTCAGAAAGGTCTCCAGATGCACAGCATAGTCATCGTTTATAAACCTTTGCGCTCCACGTTTGTGCGTGGGCTGATCAATGACAGCGATGCAGCTGAAACGTGTCCTGGAGAAGTCCTGCTTGTGTCATTTCCTGTTTCCTGCTCTCAGAACGTGTCCTGGCTGCAGATTTAGGTTAGGTGCTGATGTGTGTTTTAAACACTCAAAATGAAATGTTTGTCATTACTTCCCCTCATAAGACCTTTATTCATCTTATAAGATATTATATCATATGATTATATGATAATAATATGATTATATATCAAGATATTTTTGATGAAATCAGGGAGCTATCTGTTCCTCCATAGACAACTGAAATGATCCAGATCCAGAAACATGGGTAAAACAGTCCATGTGACATCAACTTCAGTTTTGCGACGCTACGAGAATAATCTTCTTGCTCAAAGAGAATAAATAACATGTTACTCAATCATTCTTCTCCCCTGACTTATGTCTTCTGCCATTTTAGAGAGTATCACAACGCATACGCACACTTTGCCTTGAAAGTAAACCACACTGATTACGTCAAATACATTTTTAATCAGTGTTGGGGAAAGTTACATTTAAAGTAATGCATTACAATACTGCATTACTCCCCAAAAAACTAACTAATTACATTACTTTTTATGGAAAGTAATGCGTTACGTTATTTTAGCATGAGTGTTTGTTTTTAATATAAGTTCTATTTACAGCAAATGTAAGAGCCCTTACACACCAAAAAGTGTCACGAAAAAGTAAATTCACTTCTGTTTGTTTTAATTCATTTTGATGAATACTGAATCATTTTTTTGAAAATGAGATGAATGAATGCACATTCACATTTAGTCTAGAACTACACTGTATTCACACACCGCACACAATGCTCTGTATTTCTGATTTCTCCCAACATGATGGTTTCAGGAGACTCGTCAGTCAATAAATAAGAAAACAAAGTAACTGGCGTTAGGAACTCAGTTATATTACTCTAAAATTAAAAAGTAATGCGTTGCTTTACTAGTTACTTTGAAAAAGTAAAATGATTACATAACTCGCGCTACTTACTGTATAATGTGTTACCCCCAACACTGTTTTTAAGTACTCTCCAAAATGGCAGAAGACGTAAGTCATGGGAGAAGAATGGTTGAGTCAATAGTTGTTGTTTTTTTATTCAAGCAAAAAAGTATTCTCGTATTGCTGCAAAACTGTAGTTGATCCTCTGATGTCACAGGACTGTTTTACTGGTGTTTTTGCTATGTTTCTGGATCTGGGATCATTTCAGTTGTGTTGCTGTCTATGGAGGGACAGACGGCTCTCTGATATCATCAAAAATATCTTCATTTGTAGGGGTGGCACGGTTCATGAAAAAAACGAACCGTTCGGTACGCTTGTCTCGGTTTGGAGCATGCATGCAGATATTTAGAAAGGATGCTCAGGTTCTGGTCGAGCTCGGTCACATCAGCATGAATCTGCGTCTGTGTTATAACGGCGCTTTTTGCCCCGTGTGCGCTGATGCTCTCATCTGTTGACATTTCCGAACGCCTTCC
>JAUMHP010000072.1:1412589-1427795 GCA_032361065.1 Enteromius trimaculatus | reverse complement strand
GCAAAATACATGATTTCCAAATTATACTTATCTATATATGGAAATGTTTAGCCATTTCTAAAATTTGTAATCCTTCAGAACCCAGAGAACACGTTTTCACAAAACCCTATAAATCAGGATTTTGCACAATATTTGTAACGGGTAGGTTTAGGAGTGGGTTTGTGTGGTCATTCGTACAAATTAAACCTAGCAAAATATGTTTTAATCACCGTGAGATCAGTGTAACGTTCTCAGTGTAAAGATATGACACGGTCGTTATTTTTACGTCCACTAGGGGGAGCTTACCTTTAAAACGTAAATATGGGGCGTAATAAGGTACTTGCAGAAACGACTTATAGAGTCCTTTTTGTTGGAGGACAGGCTGTTTTTTACGTTAAATTTTTTTTTTCTTACAAAAACACATGGATTCACTACAAGAGGCCTTCATCCTCCCCCCACTAAATACTAATATATGTTTACACTGTATAATCATTTCAGTGATAATTTCGTTAACTCCAAAAAATCACTTTATACTCATAATTCTGAAAAAAAAAGAGAGAGAACTAAGAAAGAATTATGGAAAAATAAGTCAGTTATCCTTTTTAATTTATTTATTCTATTCAAAATTCTGTGTTTTAAGTCACTTTGAATAAAAGTGTTTGCCAAATGCAAAACTGTAAATATACAGTACATAAGCAGTCAAACTGAACTTTGCCAGTTTGATCAAATAGTTAGTCAAGGGCGTTTTAAATCATGGAGGTTGAGTGCATTGCAGGATACAGTATGCTACCCTGGTTTTCAATTTTATCCAAATGTTATTAATTTAATAGAAACTTTTGTTTCAAATTCAGACTGGGAATAAAAGTCAAGTCCATTGCATTCGGTGCAGCATAAATATCAATTAAGCAAAGAAAACTTGCATACAATGCACAGTAACGTAGAAGTAGTGCAAGCAGTATAGTACAAAGCTTTTACAAATAAAGCATTCAAAAGCAAAACGGAAAATATGATGTTGGCCTGTTTTCTGTTCCTTACTATCAAACAACCTAATGATGCATGGGATGCTTTTTACCAAGCTATAGGATTTGTTTCAGCTTTTGAAATAAAAGCTCATTTGTTTTGATCTATTTCAGCTTTTGTCTTCTCCAGATGTTAACTGATGGACTGGAACGGTGTGGATTATTGTGACGTTTTTATCAGCTGTTTGGACTCTCATTCAAACGGCACCCATTCACTGCAGAGCATCCATTGCTACATTTCTCCAAATCTAATATATTAAAAAAAAAAGTCTACATCTTGGATGGCCTGAGAGTTGGGGGTTTGCTAAGTATGAGCACTAGTGATGCTAGTCTCAGCACACAGCCACTTATGATTATGCCTCGCACACAACTGTGATTCCTCTCGGTAACCTCTCGCATCTGGACATGTTTTGCTACTTTGCATAGAACAAGAGATCAGGTCGCAACATGATGAAAATTAATTCTATAACTTCTATAACTTTAGCAACCTTTAATGGGAACAGATGGAGGTGGTTCAGAAGGTTCACGTAAGTGATATCTGTAGAATTTTAAAATGGCACAGAATTCATTACCTTCCCACTGCAGCTGTGAACTCTCGGCTACCCAAACCAGATGAGGTCAGATTATTATCAAACTTGCTGAAGCAGAAACTTGCTTTCGCATCTGAAGGGAAAGATACTGACAGTCTGAGACCTTGGCGTTGGCAAAAAAAATGATTATTAACGTTTAGGTGTGGAGTATTAAAAACTGTAAGCAAAAAGAGAGAAAGGGCTGCAGTGCTGTACATCATGACGCTCGCATGCTTTCACAAACCTTTCAAAGACAACGTCTGAATAATTTCCCTCGACAGTCTCTCATAATTCACACACCAGTTATCTTTTCATATATCTGATAAACCTTAGAGATGCCAGCGTTGAATTAAACTCACTGGCTGAAACACAAGTACGTGAACATAAAACATTTACTGTATGAGCACAAGCATCGCTGCAGCAGATACTGGAATCAGATTTTACATTGAACATCACCTGGCAACTCAACGCAGCAACAAACTTGTTTATCAGAGAAATAAAAAACCTGACAGGTATTACATACATAAACCAGGGTTGGGTAATATTCAGATTTTAGAATTGCCTTCTTTTAATTCATATGTAAACAGTCTAAAGGAAGGACAGGAAGAGGAATGCACTGAACTGTATCTGAATATTTATCTATCTATCCATCCACCTGTCTATCCAACCAATCAGAGTATTTCAACTCATTCATCATCCATCTATCCATTAATCTATTCATCTATTCATTCATCCACCTTTCTGTCATCCATCTGGTTATCCATCCATTTGACCATCTATCCATCCATCCGACTATACTGTATATCTCACTATATATCCACCAATCTAACTTTTCTATTAACTATCTATCCACCTTTCCATCTGTCCATCCATCTTTTCATCTGACATTCATCCAACTATCTATCTGTCATCCAACTGGTTAACTGGTTATCTATCAATCATCCATCCATCTTTCTTTTCTACCAGTTATCTATCCATTCAGCTGCAGTACATCAATCCATCTGGCTATCTATTTGACCATCTATCCATGATCCAACTGACATCCAATCCATCTTGACTAACCAACTATCTATTCATCCATTTATCTATCTATGCATCCATCCATCCATGCACCTATCTGACTGTTTATCCATCAGTCTTTCCATTCATCTGACTCTCTGTCTATCTATCCATTATCTATTTATCCATCCATCCATCTTACCCGACGATCCATCTATTAATCTTACTATATTTCTTAAACCACCTGACTCTCTCTCTCTCTCTCTCTCTCTCTCTCTCTCTATCTATCTCTCTATCTAGTTTATCTTGACAAACTCTACTATAAATTTCTCTGCCTGCTTTAGTATTGAAATGCACCACTGCAAAATACCATTTTCAGTCTCTTTGTTAGACGACTTTGCAAAAGAATGTCAAAGACAATTGGAACAATGAAGGCCAATGAACTACAGTGACTCTTGGACAACACCATGCTTCTGTTTACCTAAGCCTGAAACAACCTCGGGACATAAACACAGCGTCTAAACAGCAGCTGATGAGCGGGAGCACTTGAGAGCGGTTTAAGATGGAATCGCAGAGCCTTCTGGCAGAATCCTGGGGTCTGATGGATGAGAATTGAAAGGCAGATCGATAGAGATCACAGCCCAAATGAAGAGTGATTTTAATTGGCTTAGTGTTATTGACTGGCGTGCCCGCCTGCCGTTTGTTTGGCCCTGTTTCTTCACCAATTTTATGGATTCTCAGTGGAGATGTGCTAATAGTCACCTCTTCATTAGACAGACCTTTGATAAGGAACATCGAAAGTAACTCAGACAGGTGTGTGTCACGAGATCTGAGATTCATTTGGAAAACAAGTGAATTGCAAATACAGTATTTCAATGTTTTTCCAAGGTTACTAGTTTTATGTAATCGGATTAGTTTTTTGTTTTTTTAAACCAAACTGTTCTAAACAATATTTAAAAATATTTTGATATCAAAATTATGAAATGCACTAAACATTACATTACGCCAAAGGTTTCCTAAACTGAGATTAATGTAAGAACTGCAGTGGGTTTGTATTGTTGAAAATAACATTGACATTACATGCCCAAAGTATTCCAGAATGAATAGTTTACTTCTATTGTGCGAACAATCATATGTTAATCCATAAAGCAGCAACTGTAATCTGATTATGAACCTGCAGTACTTAATTGATTTTGTAATTCAGATTACATGTAATCGATTACTACCAAGTGAGTTTCACTCACATCATATTTACACTCAACTATGTCAGTTCACATTTGAATAGCATTTTTAAAAATGTAAACTAGTGGTGGGCCGTATCTGTGTTAAAGTGCTGCATTAATGTGAGACTCTTATCACGCAATAAAAAAAAAATATCGCCGTTAATCTATTCACAAACTTGTGTTGGGAGATGTTAAAGTTGCTTGGCCAAAACACACAAGGAAACACGTTGTGAAAAATAATATCACAGACATTGCATTCTGACATTCTGAATTATCACAGAGGTTGTGAGAGAAAAACACAGACATGGCAGATTCGGATGGGATTAAAATCACCAAGTACATCTGTGAACAAAACATTCTCTAACAACCCCCTGTAAAACTGGTCCCGTCCCGATAGGGCTTTACTTTTAGTCCTTACTTAGGTACCACACATATTCTGAATGCCTTTGGCAGAATTCAAATGATCCATTTAAATCTAGATTAAAAAAAAAAAAAAAAAAAATGTAAACACATGCAAAAAATGATGAACAATAGTTCCCAATGTCCAAACAACACTCAACTTCACAACTGTAACTCAAAAATATACATTTACCACAGAGAGGCTGAAGATGAAAATAGATAAACATTTTAATGGGATTCAAGAAAATTATAAAAAAGGAGGGATATGACAGTCAATGTGACCCGTGGACCTTAATGAATTCTTTAAAAGGTGCTGATGAAACCAGTTTTGCAGATAGAGCAGCGAGCTTCAAGAGTCTCAAAGGCTCGCTAGACGTGCACAGAATCTCAAATCACCACGAGACACTTTTAACTTTTTGAAAGGCTTCTAATCAAACATGGTAAATGAAGAGTGTTCAGACTGCTCATCCTGGTGGAGATGTTTTAAGAAAAAATAGACATTGTTCAGCCGTTATTGTGATTATCCCAGTTTCTAAACCATTATGTCATTATATACGACTTCATGTCAAATTAAATAGTTATTTATGACTCATATTTAACAGTCCGACGCAGAGTATGCTTATGTGAAAAGAGTCACCAGATGTCACAAATGATTTATAGTGGCCAAATAATGACGCATTAAAAAGCACACTGAATTCTTCCAGATTCTGCCGTGAATATTAATAAAGGTTACTGCTGATGCAGGTTTTTAATTTCTGGCTCTTAATAAATAATGGATGAGGACTCTAAAGCTTAAAGTAAAGCTTGTTTAAGCAAGTGCTCACCTGAAATGCAGTTAGTGTGAGATATTCAGAACTCTGTCTCATTAGCATCTGCTGTCACAGGATGTCATTAAAACACTGAACATACACACACACACACACTGAGCAAGTGCACAAGCCGCAAGCTGTTTCACCTGTGCTGTGTGCAATCGAAATATCATCTGCTTTTTATAGTTTCTCTAGTGCACGTCTGGAGAATATAATCACGTAGTGGGTCACATATATTGATATGACTCTAGTTTGGTGGTTCTTGAGCAAAAAAGAGACTTAAAGAGATTGTTCATCCAAAAATCTATCAAATATAAAGGAACAGTTCATCCAAACATGATTCATGTCATGCATTTCAAATCCGAATGATTTCCTTTCTTCTGTGAAACACAAAAGGTGTGATGTTTCCGGTCTTGTCCATACAATGAATTTAAGTGGTGATAGATGTTACCAACCTCCAAAAAGGAGAAAAAAAAACGCCCAAAAATCAGTGCATATGACTTGTGCGTATAGGGAACAGAATGCAACATAAGAATGAGTAAATGTTGTTTACTTAAAAAAAAGGGCTTATCCTTAGGCTATCCAAGATGGATATGAGTTTGTTTCTTCATCAGATTTGGAGAAATGTAGCATTTCATTACTTTCCCAGCAATGGAATGGCTGCCGTCAGAATGAACAGCTGATAAAAACATCACAATAATCTACAAGTAATGCACGTAATCCACAATCTGCTTGTTTGTAAGAAACCAAACTATTATTTATGCGCTTTTAACTTCCAACCATTACTTTTGGTCGAAATAAAACCCCATAATCCATAATAACGCTTCCACCAGTGGTTTGGTCCGAATCAGGAGAGAAGTCTTCACAAAACAGCTCTAAACAAAGTTAAAAAGTTAAACTTTCGTCTTCTCCAGATGTCAACTGACAGACTAGAGTGGCGTGGTGTGTAATTACGTACCTTACTGTACGCTTGTGAAATGTCCACACGTTTAATACGTAACTGTGGCATGTTTGTATTCGGTTGATACAGATACGTATTGCAGTGTTTTTATTACGCTGCTCAATTTACGTTTTGTGGCTGTTCAGAATTCAAATATCCAAATATCCCCGACACTAAACCCAAACCTAAACCTAGTGTTAACAAATGCAAAATAATGAAAAAACATATTTGCTGATGCAGCCATGCTGTTTTTACTTCCTTGTGCTGATTTGGTGAAGTGGTTTACACGGGATTCGGACCAGTGCTTTTTAAGTGCAACATCGTATTAAGTGAGCTACCGAGTGAACTTACTAGACTTCACTCATACATGTGAAGCTTGTATATGTTTTTCAATTCACTTGCTGGCCTCCGTTACACTCACCCCCTTAAACCTCACTGCCATCCGGGTCACGGCACCGATATAACCCCCCTGGATCCGCTTCCGCCACAACTGGTCCTCGCTCCGAGCAGGCCTCATACCCAGGTCTCCGGCATGGGAGGCAGGCGCTCTAACCAGGAGGCTAAAGGTCATGACCTCTAGCGTCAATCGCTAGAGCGCCTCTTTTTGAGGTCAGGGGAGTGAGGTTTACCTGCACAGCACACACTTGCTGACCTCCGTTACATCTAGGCTGGAAATGTTTGAGCTCTTATTGAGTTTCCTTCGCTGACATGTGAGTAAAGTTTGAGACTCTTCTGAAACTCTAGAGAAGATGTGTGTGAGATCACTGGAGTCTTTTCAGGGTTGGATCAGTGGTCAGTCTCTTATTATGCTGCAGGGCAGTGCATCACATCAAAGCAGATGACCAGTTCTCCTCTTCGCTTAGGGCTATGAAATATGCAAGCACTGCTCACGATTCTGATATAAGACTTGAATCACAGCGCTTTACTTCAGATACCAGCACAGTCAGCACAGCTAGATTAACAGAGAAACCAGCGCTTACCGCTGCACAGCACTTTTAATAATGCATACTCACTCATGCATATTCTCCGCATCTTGTCAAGCATGCTGGAATTAAACATGTTTATCATCTCAAAAACTGACATGTTTTACACTGGCGTTCTTTATTGAGCCACGGCTGAATAGCCATTTCTCTCGCTGCACGGACAGAATTCATCCAGACGAGCAAAGCGGGTGAAACTTTAGTGCTGGGACATTCGTTCTGTCAGACCTGTAATTAAATGGGCAGTGCTGACAAAGTGAAGTAATCAGCAGCATATTCTACAGGACGTAATTACACGATGCCTTTAAAAACTTCAGAAGATGACGTGTAAAGCGTAAAGATTTACATTTAATGTGCTCAGCAGCTCCGCAAAAAGGATCCAGGAATGTGATTTCCCCGGAGAAACACAAAGAAATGGTCAGATTTCAGCAAGTCTTTCACTCAATATGCTCGGTGAATTATGCTCGATAAAAACTTCTGGATGAGCCATTATGTGATGCGGCGAGATAAAACGCAGCCGGCTGAAAAAGAAGTGGGTCGCTTTGCTCCAAAACAATCGTTTTGATTTCACTTATGAAGTTTCCAGTAGGAATGAAACATCACAAATGAGATCTCTTTAATGTCTTAATCGTTTCTCTGGCAGCTATAAGATAGAGCCAGTGGAGATTTTGCTGAAGTCTGAGAAAAAACTGTATCTCACATGAGTCTAGAGTTTCAAAAGACTGAGCTCAGACTTTAGAGTACCACCAAAACACTGTAAACAATCGGAAGTTAAACATTATCCATTAAATCTCTGAGCTTGTAGTTTATTTATCTCTTTTTAACAACATCGCAGTCACCAAAAGCACTTTACCAACCATATAGTCATAACATGATGGTAAAATCCTCAGTAGTCCAAAGAAACGGAAGATTTCAGCTGCTTTTCATTAAATAAATTGAGTTTTAATATAATATTTTTTTTAATGAATCCCTACATTATGCTATGCTAATTCCTAGCTTTACTTCTACCATCTAAATATCACTCTATTTTATTTGTATCTATTTTAGATTTATTCTTATTTACAATTATTATAGTATTCAGTAAAATTCAGTTATACATATTTTAATACAAAATAAACTGATTTAATACCATCTTTAAGCTCCTTCTGTATATCAACATTTTCTAATAGCATTTTGTTTGGGATTTTTTTTAGTGTAAAGTTAATTTAATTTCTGTGTCTTGTTTAAGCATGTTTTCTTTATTTCTTTTTTCACACCAGTGAGATAAAACACCAAAAATTCAGTTTCTTTATAAAATCATTCATTATCTTTCTAAACAGACTTCTTTGTCTTGTTTCACATCGGCACGTCGCGCCCAAAGGCATAGCTCTGAAACTCTGATACTGTCTAGAATTAGGTTTTCTCCTAAATATAACTTTCTTTGGTCATTTAACCACAAATAAGCCACAAAAAAGTCTCGTGAATAAGCTTCCTGGTTCATACTGAGGAAGAAATATGTTCTTAGTTCATTATAAACTCAATAACTGAGTCTGAAGAGATTTAAGCTGTTATGAATCTTTTAATCAAATCATTCAAAAGAAGCGGTTTGCATTAATGCAAACAGACATAACAGCTCACCATTTCTTCTATTTGTTTCTTTGAACTTTTTTGGCTTGTCAACGAGGTCATAAACGGCATCTAACGGGGAACCATAGGAATTTGGAAAGGTTTCGAAACCTTTCCGTCTCTTGAGTTATGACGAAGCAAACCGCTGTGGAATAAAACAATCCTTCGCATTGTAGCGCTTATTTCTGACAGCGGGCATCAGTGTGTGTTTTGCAAACAGAAAAAGCCCATTCAGAGTCTCCAACACCTCCGGCTAAACTCAGACGCTCGATACTCCACCTGCTGAGGTATTGACGTACTGGAGATCAGGAGCAGAGGATTGAACCGCTGCCAAACTCCCATCCTCTAATCTCAGAGCCTGAGAGAGACGAGCCTTATCTCGCCTGGATAAGTAGCATTGTTAAAGCCTCAGAATTATCCTGCATTCACAGCGGTCCAGTCGGCAGGCCTGGGATTCCTCATATCGCTTTTAATACCCAGAATCTTCAGATGTATCTGGGTTTGTGTTGCACTAATCCTGCAGTAAGACAGATTCATGTTTTATGGTAATATCTGCTCGCTCCGGATCGTTCAACTAGAACATGACAAATTCTTACACATCCATACTGGGTTTGACAGATATATATGCAAACATCTTCAAATCTTTCTTTCTCTTATTGTATACAGTAGTTTGTCCTGTCCTGTAATATTGTAGAAGATGGAAATGATTATTAACTGCAGTTAGATATTTGCTTTAAGCATGATTCTCATTAAAAATGTCAAACATCCTGGTTTCTGTGCATTAAAACTAATAAAAGTAAATAAATAAAAAAACAAATATGCATAGTTTCAAAATGGATCTCAGCAAAAGAGAAACCAACCTCTCTGTAATTAAATGGTGTGATTTATTTATCTATTTTTATTTCCTTTAAAAATAATTGCAATATATGAAATACTAAAAGAAATTACTAATAATTAAACGGGAATCATATTTTCAAGCAAAAATAACATTTTTAATATAAATCTTAATATATAAATAAGTTACCTTATAACTGGTATTATAAGGAAAAAATAAATTTTACATTAGTTATATAATTACAGTAAAATATTATAGAATTCAGTAGAATATATTTAAACATTTTAGTGATATTATTAAAATATATAGCTATATCTAAAATATACATTTATTTATTTTTATTTTAGTTTTTTTACGTTTTAGTAAATAAAAGCAGCAGCATGATAGAGAATTTATCTTGCTTTTTAAAGGATGAAACCCATGCTGTGAGTGCGTTTGATTGGATGACATGAGAGTGACAGGATATTTGGTACAGGATATCCTGGACGGGTCAAGTCTGGATTGTTTTCAGGAGAAGAGAGCGGCTCAGATAGTGTGAGTTTCCCAGAAAGCACACTTTCATGTTCTGAGTCTGACAGCCGTTTGATGTCTCAGGATGTGAGAAACCAGAGGACGCTCTGTGGAGAATCTCAAATTTTAAGGCTTTCTCCAGACAAAAACCTCCTGTGCACAGAGAGAGAGGTGGAAACATTTAAAGCAACAGTCCACCCAAACAAGACAATTCTGACAGTATTAACGCACCCTCATGTCAGAACCAAATCGCATGGAGAAAAGTAGTGGGTACAAATATGAAGATACATGTTTGGAAGGAAATGAGGGTGAGGAAATCAACTACTCCTTTAACTTGCTTATGCAAGTAAACCTGGCCTCGTTTGTGAGATGTTTTTACATTACGACTGTTAGCTGTTGTTTTGGTGTTTTTATCGGAGGGCTCTCGCTCTGAAGTAAGAAACGCTTGCAGGTACAGAACAGAACAGAGTTTCTCTCCAGGGATGGAGACTTTCCTGAGGCCGATGAGTGTGTAACAACCATCCAGACACACAACTGCTCATGCATAAGTCCCGCTGGAGTTCAGAGATCTGTGATATGCCGAAATGTACAAAAAACAGGAGAGGATTGGCTTTAATGAGTATCTACAGCTTCTCTGGCATTCTGTGTATTACCGCTGAAAATAAGGGAACGTTTCAAAAAGAAAATGCACTAAACACAGAAAAGTTTTTTCTGTGTGTTTGAAAAGTTTTGTTGTCCAAAGATCCCCGTTCACACAGATCCATGAAAACGACACCGTGTTATGAATGCCAGGCCAGTAGCTGGCAATCACTTTATAAAGAAGAACTACACACAGCTGTGCACATACTGAATATATGCATGTGTATGGCATATTTTCACAAGTCCATGATAAAGGCCCCGATATGCTTCAAAAGAAGTTCTTTTTCATTCAAAAATCAACCTGGAATTTCAGTGTTTGGCAAGGACAGAGTTATTAACGTTGTCAAATCTTTACTCATATTGTTCACAAAAGTGTTTTTGTAAAACGTTTTAGTTAGATGTTCATGTAACGTATTCAAATGTTACTATTAGTTTCAGAACATTCCAAAAAAGTAACAATTATAAACCTATTCAAAAGTAACATTCCCATAATAATTGCAAAACGATTAAATGGAATGTTTGCTTCATGTTTCAGTAATTTTGACAAAATAAACATTTGAAAATATTTAAAAAAGAACATTTTGAAGATTGAGAGTACATTTAAAAATAAGGTTTTCATACCTTAAGAGGATTGTAAGAAAACATTCTTAGCGCATTTTTGTGTTAGTCGGGTAAAGGTCTAAAGGTCAGAGGATGGGGTGAAATATTGTGCCTTTCAAGTCGTTCCAAACCGGTATGAGTCTCTGTCTCTTGCTGAACACAGTTGTTAAAAAAGTTGCTGGTTATGATGACTGCTACAGTATTTCTCCACGCTGTTGAAGTCACCATTGGGTTGCCCTTATTCAAAATATCTTCCGTGTTCTCAATTGAAGACCTGAAGATGGTTAAGTCTGTAGTCTAAATCCAAGTTCATAACATCTGAATCTCAGTTAAGTTTCAAATCACATTCCAGTGAACTAATCTCTCTCTGTATGAAGCTTGCAGTCTATATAAGATATAGATTCATGAGCGTTCACTGGCCTTCCTGTAGCAACAAAACCCTCTTCCAGCAGAGCTACAGGAACATCTGAACAACATGAAGCACCGGACGTGAGACTTTTCTCAAGAAGCGATTTGGATGGGTTTATTTGTTTATCTGGATAAGTAATGTCTTTTCACAATGGAGAGAGGTGTCTGGGACTGGTGTGTTGGCTGTTCCCTTCACAGATGTCTGTCACTGCTGTCATTTATCCTCATTAGGGCTGAACATGACATGGCTATACTGCATGTGCGTCCAATGGCTTTCATGGGACGTTTGGCATGAGTGTTTGTGGACTGAAGAAAAACAAGACTTTTCCATAGTTAATAATTCAGGATTGAAAAATCATATTTTTTTTAAAGAGGAACAGAAACGTACGCCTCTCATTCATTGGTCTGCCTCACTACACTACTGTACACTGCAAAGTAAGGAAAATGCAGCAATTACACCTTACAAGGAATCCCAGTCCCCTTTAAGTGATGTTTTATAAACAAATTTCAGGAGCTCTGAGCCCTCTCCCCGGACAGCATGACAAATACACTTAATCTACTCGATTAAATTATATGCAAGTGTGAACTCATGAATTCTAGGTTTTATTCTACAGATGCTACATCCTACCTGGAACTTTCAAGAAGTATATTGGCTTATAAATATACCAGTTTGAATCACTTTTAAGTCTGCAAAATGTAATAAAATCCAAATTATGTTTTTTTTTTTTACTTTCAGGATTTAGAGTCATTTTCAATATATTTTATTAATTAATATTTATTAGTTTTAATTTATTTAGTTTCAAGTTATTTTACTTGAAACTGATAAAAAAAAATGTAGTCTTCGCAACTGTCTGAAATAAGGTATGTTTATTAAGTCATGGTCAATGTTTTTGTTTAATATCAAATAAATCGTATAGTTTTAACTGAACCAAATTTACTGACTTTTATGAGTGCAGTTAGTATTAGTATTAGTATTTCATAAACAGAAATAAAATAAATTCATAAATGTTAAGAACAAATATTAAAATGCTGTTAAAACTTAGTTGGAATAGCAAAATGAATAGCCTTTAAGCAAAATGAGTAGTATTTATTTTAAAAGAGAGGAAAAATCTGCCACATATGTTTTAAAATTCTTCTATATGTTTTGTTACTGATGCTTTTTTTTTATCAGCCTCAAAATCCAGAAATAAAACTACAAGATCCAGACTGCATTTATGTATATAAGACACAGTTTTGTACTTTGTGAGGTGAATTCTTGACAGTTGAAAGCACTAAAACATTGAAATTCAACTTTGTATCATAAAAAAACCTGGTTCCTGAAGCGAAACCAGTTGCGATGCATTACAAGCTAATCCTGTACTGACTGTATCTGTTCTCTTGGTATAAAGTGTTTCCAGTGTTACACTCCATGCTGAAACATCTATGGTAGCTTTTTAGGGTTTTGCAGCAAGGTCAGTGTTTTTATATTTGGCCAAGTGAAAATTGTGCTGCTCGGGATAGATGGCCAGTTCCCCCTCCTCTTCTCCTGAGTCGGTGCGTAATGTCTGCAATGCCCTTTTCAACTTGGTCAGAAGCACTTAGGATGAAAGGACTAATCGCATTGCTCTGGGCCATTTCAAGGTCCTGTTGTCTTTATTCTGCAAACACATGCAAACTTCTTTCTGCAGCGTGGGTCGGCGCAGGCATGGGCAGGTGAGTCCCACGGCTCTGAACTACGGGATTTTTTTTTTTAAAACAACATGGCTTGCTGCATGCATGGATTTTTGGCTGAGCTGCATTTCTAAATCAGTCCTGGGCGATTAAGACAGCAGTTTGTTCAGAGTGAACCCGTTGTTCTGTCTGATTAATTGTTTTAAATGTAGCGGTGAAAGTCGCTTGAAGTAAGTTCATCTCAGACACGAGAGGACACAGAGTAAGCAATAAAATTATGCGTGCTAGTGATTTTAGTCGGACAAATGTTTCCTTTGCATTTTTATTGCCATCTATTCCAGGCCATTGCATGGGTGATAGAAAAGCAAGCTCAAGTCCATTTGCTTTTTTTTTCTGTGCTAAACTTTTCCACCTACATAATGAATTATCGTGCATTTAAAAATGTCGGACATACAATTTGTGTAACTCATTAATCTTATCTCATCAAGGATCAGTAAACCTGGACTATGAAGTTATCTCATTTGTTTTAACGTTATGGAGCAGAAGCCTGGCTGTGATTGATGTTGTACAAATCAAACCTATTTACGCAGCACTACAGTATTAGTTTTTGATTAGTAGAAAATATTGAGTCTATTTTGTCGTTTTTGACTAATGGAAACACCTGTAATCTGTGTTTGCATATATTATATTATATTATTGATTATTTTAGCATGCATCAAAATTAAGTAAAACAGAAAAAATAAACTGCAACTAAATGCTACAGATGGTGGACGTATATTAAATTAAATATATTAAATTGACGACTCATTTTTAAGCTCAACAAAGCTCATCTATGGATGCCTCTCAAATAAAAGGCTGTATCCTACGAAGGCATAAAATTTATGAAAATAAGCGGAAAGAAAACGAGTTGGTTCTTAGATCTTCTGAATTTGAAGATGCTCTGTCTGTGTAATTGTTAATGTTCTGGTTATTTTGATACAGTTTGTTCATTTTGTGCAAAGCATGCAGTCTAAGAACTTCATTATTCAGCTGAAGTGTGCACGTTTATTTTAGACACTTCATGTCTTGTTCAATTCATGCCATAAACGCACGTCCCCACTGAGTTGTGGGCTATGACTAATTTTACGTGCATTTCTGAGCCTGTCCTTCAACAAAAAACAACCCTATAGCTCATTTGTGCAAGCACCTTATTATCACTTATATTTAAGTTTTTAAGCACCCTCTAGCAAGCGTACAAATAATGACAGTGTTGTCATGAAATGATGTATGACTGTGATTACCAATTAAAATGAGTGTTTATTGTGATGCAATGTGTGGACTTTTTACCCCGATCTCACAGTAATTTGAACATATCTTACTAGGTGTAATTCGTATGAATGACCACACCTAACCCACCTCTAAACCTACCTCTTAAAGAAATATATGATGCATATACATTCAATGAGCACACACGTTCCCTGGGAAGGAACTGGTTGTTGTTTATAAACAACGAAACTGAAAAAAAGAGTACAAACATTAATATGAAAATACCCATTTACCAATAGGGCGCAATTATAGTATCTGCTCTGATGAGTCGTATTTCAGGGATTCGGAAAATCGACCTATACGGCTGTACTGGTGGGAGGACAGGTTGCAATTTATATATGATAGTTTTTTTTTAACAAATAAAGCTTCTTAATCTGAGAGGGATACTTTGTACAACTTTTATATCCTGCAGTCATGGCGGAATTAGGTTCCTTTAAATAAAAAAAATAAAAAATAAAAAAACAAGATTTAAAAAAAGAAAAAAACAGCAAGGAGTCGATTCTTGGAATCAAATCTCATCGATTCGTCTCGACTCGATTCCAAAAATCTCTGAAAACATGAATGAGTGTGATGTGAGAAATGTAATTTTAGTCATGTTCCTACTGTTTAGAGCAGATAGGATAGATAGTATGCACATTGTGACACAAGGTGAGTCTTTGAATTAGGGATGTTAACCGATGACCGTTTGACCGGTGGTTGACCGTATCAACGTTAACCGGTCAACGTTGTCGGTAGTC
>JAUMHP010000072.1:1401635-1412489 GCA_032361065.1 Enteromius trimaculatus | reverse complement strand
TTGCGAAATTGTAGGCGCGGCTCGAAATGGCTGTTATTTCAAATAGCGTAACGTTACCATATTTTAAACTAATCGGTAAACCGGTTTCAACCGGCTAATGAGGCTCGGTGGTCGGTCAAGAAATATTTTAGTTTTCGCCATCCCTACTTTGAATCATTCACTCAATTGATTTGTTTAAAACACACTGATTTTTCTGCAAGAAAACACTGTCTTTGATTCATTCACTGAATCAGAAAAATGCTCTGAGAAATTCTGCTGTGAATTTTATACAGAGTTTTCATTGGTGGAGAAAAAATACACTAACGGTGTCTAAAATGTAAAAAGTAATTTAATATTGACTTAATTTTCCTAAATGTTGTATAACAAGCAATATAATCCATGCTGTTGATTACCTTAAAGTGGCATGAATGCCGAGTATCATTATTCTTTGTTAAAAAAACAGATTTTAGATTGTTTACAGAGCATTATTTATTAAAAGAAAGTTCTGGTGTGTTTGTTAATGGTAGTGGCGTATCCCTGCATCGAGAAAAGTGTTTCCACAGAGAGCAGAGGATGCTGGGTAAACGATGGCGGGGCTGAGGGTGGGTTTCAGGTAACGCTGACAGCTCCCAGCACAGACCCTCCCCCTCATAAAGGCCGCTGTCATAAACGCTTCTCGTCATCAGGCGTTGTGTGGCGGTCCTGAGACGGTTGCCAGGCAACTTGTGCTGCATTGATATGCGAGTTGGAGGGAATCAGGGGAAGCCTTCTGCCTCTGGAGCATCAGTGCTGGGCGGTGCGACTCCCACCAAACACGAGTGCTCTCGTCTGTCTGAGAACACACGCTCAAGGCTTCGCAGCTCAGAACATCACTTCAGCACTCTAAGGCACTTCACGTCCCAGTTTTGATCGTCTTTCTAACCTCGGAGAAGCAGAAGGAGGTCAGGAACTCTTTGAACACCTGAAGTTTAAGACTGAGAATCCAAGAAAAGAGCTCATGGAGTTGGTTAACGGCTAATTAAAAAGAGGCAACTGAACCGCCGTCTCTCATCTGTTCATCCACACAAGAACAAAGAGAGAGAGTTTCGCACGAGGAGCTCATGACAGCTCAACTCGGGAACAAGTGAGATGAAACTGGGCAGGAAAACACACGCCTGGAAAGCGCAGCCTCTCTCCGTCAATCTGGAACTCCCTCCCAGCTAAAGGATGATGGGATACGGCCAGGGATGTGTGTGTGTTTCAGAAAGACGGTCCCGCTCAGCATGTCCGATGCTATGTTCCTCCTGATGCTGTGCAAGGTAAGGCGATTCCCGTCTGCTGGGATCCAGAGGCGCTTGACGACAACAGGAGAAATTAGTTTCATGTTCGTTGAGAGAATTTACTGCAAAACGTGTAATTTCATGTAGACAGTTGAGTCGTTAAATACTGGGAACCAAGACTGAAGAAGGGTATTAATACTGCAAAAGCAATAAGCTGTTTATTCCTCCAAAACATAATAAAGTTACAGGAACTAATGAATTAGTGGAATTTTGGCCCGACACTGGAATTAAATTATACTTAAAATGTAAGGCAGCAGCTGAAGTAGGCGGCGTTATTTACAGTGTGATACACTGGCAAAAAAACTGACGTCGAAACAATTTTCACTTACAAACTGCTAGTAAATTTCACAAAAAATTACAACAAAAAAAAGAAAGAAACAGAATTATATGTGATTTTATTTAATTTTTTTTGGAAGTATGAAGATTAAAATATATAGTTTTAAAAATGCATATTTTTACAGCACAGCTGTTGCATTTATACAGTGTAAGATCAATATTAAGAGTAATGTTAATATTTCAGAAGTAGTAGATATAATTACTGGATCTTCTGATCATTTTTGTGCAGTTTATTTACATTTACATTTACAACTGATATTTCAATAAAAAAATATCTATTTCTGTAATCAGTTCAGGTTTAATATTATTGCACTGAAAAAAAAAATGATCAAGGATCAACTAGCTTTCCCAATTTTAACCTTGTTATTAAAGGTATACATTATCTAATTAGATTTGTACGCCTGTTAATTAAATTAACTGAAATGACTTATAGAGCCAGTTTGATTAAACTTTTTAAAAAAAGACAGCAAGAAAAAGCTTTTTTTAGTGTGATAGTGCTAATTATGATACACTAAACTATGAACATTCCTTTTTCCATTTTACCAACAAAACTCATTTTTATAGGTTAAATCAGGTAGAAACAGCTGTTTATGGTGAAAACGGCAGTGTATTAATTCTGAAGTATAAGTTGTAAATGATTTGAGTATTTGTGACTACTTTTGGCAGCATTATGTGCTTTAGATTGAATTCAGTTAACATATAAAACAGCTCCCGGTCAGATATAAAACAGTGCTTGAGGACTGTTTTCATTTGACATGTTTTTGCTCAGGAGTGTGTGTGTGTGTGTGTGTTTATTTGAACTCATTTTAAATCAGCGCTGGCAGCAACACTGTCAATGCAGCTTAATGTCTTCAAACATTTCATATGCCTGAAATAATTTGAGAGGGAAAAGGTTTGACCATTCACTTCTCCAGAGAGTTTTCTGCTGTTCATGTCAACATCATCATCAGTTGAGTACAGTATGTGACGTGGCTGACACGATTAGTTGGGTTGATCATGGAAGCAGAGACTTGGATTGGTTTAGTATCACCTAATCTGATTCGGTTTCAGCTGATCTCAGAGGTGTTCAGTGGAGTTCAGGTTAATTGGCAATAAAGAGCCCAGAAGAGCCTCTTCATTAGAACCGTGTCCAAATATTTTTCGTCATAGTGCAAATGCAGCCTGGCAGCAAAATCTTTCAATTTGTCTTCTGTCAGGCTGCTCTTGCAACTTGGTTGCATCAAGTCTGGTTATGTGAGTTCTCTGCAGAAAATATAATATTTACTATTGCCAAGAAATGGGATTTAGAAAAAGAAATTTGCACAAAATCCAATCTGCAAAGTGACATTTTCACATTTGCAAACTCGGGCTTATCAATCAAATGTGCACATTTATGCAGTTAATAAAAGGACAACTACAGCGAAAACAAGCATGCAGCCGGTTTTAATAATTCTCTATTTGTAAATGGTTCAATGTATGATTTATTTTTCCAGCAAAACCTTGTCTACGAAATTTCATGTACAATTTTGTGGCATTAAATATTATAAATCAAGAGTGAAACAAAGTATAGGCTGTTAACATTGCACAAGCAATATTAAAGGGACAGTTCAGGATGATTCTTTCTTCAGCATATGATTGTGTAAATCACAAAAGAAGTTGTTTGAGTTATGCAACTAAACTACTTTTAGGCTGTGCAATCTTGCTTTGTTTGATCTGATATAATATATTTAATATATATATATATATATATATACTGTAATAATAATAATTTTTCAGCTCCTACTTCAAAATTTCACGTTTAATTCAATGCGTTGCCTGTTGTTTCTTTGTAATTATTTCCGAGTAAAGATCATGAAACATGAAAATCTTAAGTAGAAAGAACTTTAATGATGCATATTTTTACAAATGTCCTGCAGAACGAGAACGTCACACGAGGAAAGAAAACAAAAAATCCGATTGCTGAAATCTCTGTGATGTTTTGTTACTGTACAGAGCGCATGCATATTTAAAGAGGCCTTTTAAGATTGGATCTTTGCTGTTAAACTACTTTCGAGCACTGTGATGTTTCACTGGCAGTGTCATTCGAGGTTTGCGGCACACAAGTGTAGCGTGAAACACCCTTTTGATTTCGTAAAGCCTCATGCTCACCTGTTTTTGTGACATCTTCCATCTTTGCACTCGAATGAGCAACCGAGAGCTTGTGCATTCACACTCAAACTCTACAGATGGCTGGGCTTTATTCTTAAGTCTATATCAAATGATATGTCCAGAGCACCTCACGACCAATGTTCCTGGACTAATGTCACGCAGCTTGGCCGGCTCGATGTGGTTTCGTCCCAGCTGGCCAGTTGGTAAAGTGGTTTTGGACGCTGTCCACTTTGTTTCTGAGCAGCGTGCAGCTGCTCTCTCTAGTGAAGCTGTTTCCAGCCTCTCTCCTGGCACGTCTCACACTCTCCAGCATGTCTTCTATCAGCACGGAGCAGTTGTCTTCATGCATGAGTGCTCATCTAGTGTACAATAGGAGGGTTTGCTTTGAGGAAAGCCCTGTTTATGACACTCTCAGAGGATCTGCAGCACACTATACATACACATTGACCTCAACATGCACTAAAGTCTCAGAGATTCAGACAATACGCATGTTCAGTATCATTTTCTGCCTCACCATAGTCCGGTAAGATTCCAGGAAAGATCATTCTGAATAAACTGCTACTCCTGCAGGGTATTTTGATTTGGGCATCTATTGTGTCTTTCCCGTTCATGACACAAGGCCTGGCGCTCTGTTGTCCGGCCCTTATGGACCGATTGAATGCCAAAGCACATGAGCGACTGCATTCATCATGAATCTGGACCATGAAGGAGTCTCCAGGGATCCTGAAATCACATCATCCAGCAGTATAGCCTGTCAATCTGCCATCAGACGCCTCCAAAGCTGCGCTTCTATTGTGTGTGCAGGACAGAAACGCCTCAATCCTCAACTACAAGGATTGATTTTACATATAGATGTTTATGTCATTCTTGTCCCAGTCCCAGACTTTAAATCTTAAAATATGTGACCCTGGACCACAAAACCAGTCTTAAGTCGCTGGGGTATGTTTGTAGCAATAGCCAAAAATACATAGTATGTATCTTTTATCATAGCAAGTTTCTTTTTTGCCCAAAATCCTTAGGATAGTAAGTAAAGATCATGTTCCATGAAGGTAATAGCCAATTTCTTGCTAAAAATATATTAAAACATAATTTTTGATTAGTAATATGCATTGATAAGATCAAATTTGGACAACTTTAAAGGTGATTTTCTCAGCATTTAGATTTTTCTGTACCCCATACAGAATTTCATATAGTTGTATCTCGGTCAAATATTGCCCTATATATCCATCCAAATCATAAATCAATGGAAAGCTTATTTATTCAGCTTTCAGATCATGTAAACATCTCAATTTCTGAAAATGAACACTTTTGACTGGTTTTGTTGTCCAGGGTCGCATATGAAAGAATTCTAAACCATGTACAGTAAACTACGACCATTTACCACTATTATTTAGCTGCTATTATTTTTAATAATCTTTGCCTCCAGACTGCACACACCTGTGTATATCTTATAATGTCAGTTACATTTATCCATTAATTATTAGTAAGCATAAATGCTAAGTTGGGTCAGCAACATATGTGCATACTTCATAATTGTCATAAGCACATTTTTTTTCAGCAGTTGATTATGTTTTATTCAGGAGATGAATATATTTTTGATGAAAAATCTCTCTCATGCCCCTTAATAAATCATTTCTCTAAAAGCTTAAAGAAAACCAGAGCAACTGAGCAGAGAAATGCTGCACTGGATATATATATATTGCTAGTATTTTTATTTTAAAAAATAGATATAGTTTTATTAAAACATATTTAAGATATTAATAAAATACATTAAAATTAAAATTATTATTTGAAAAAATAAAGATAACTCCATTTTTAACAAAAAACCCCTCAATAATCAAGTTTTTTCATTGTGCATTCTAATTATTCTCGAAGTTGTTGTCGTTGCTGCTGTTTGTTTATTAAATAACTAAAAAAACAGATAACTAAAACAGATTTTTAGCATCATTTTATACATAAAATATCACAGAATTAGCAACCGATATCATTTTATTAGTGCAGTCACAGGATGCAGCTGATTTACTTTTGAAAGCTGCTTGTAAATTCCACACTTAATTATGAAAAATTAGCTTCAAATATATACACTTTGACCTGGTTTCACAAACGGGGCTTAGCTTAAGCCAGGACTGGGAATTAGTTCAATTAAGATATTTAATAAACTTTTACAAAAATACCATATAAGACAATATTACAAATGTGCATCTTAACACAGAACAATAACACTGACATGTTTTTAAAATATGTCAGGGCAAGATATTTTCATCTGAGACAGCTCAAACATGCAGTTTAGTCTGGGACTAGCTTAAGCCTCGTCTGTGAAACTGGGGTTTAAGTACTAATATGTACCTTTAGGGTACCAAAATAAACTCTTCAGATACCTTTTTTTAAAAGGTACCGCCCAGGGGACAGCTTTCGTACCTTTATTTCTGAGAGTGCACAGAACTTTAATTTCTTTCTTTATTTATGTATTTACAGTATAGGTTGATTTTTGCCATTATGCATGCACGTTATTTCCATATTTCCATGCCGACCCGGAACCAGAGAAACAGGACTGTTTGTATGCAGTTTCTACATTTATATTTTAATTTCGTTTGTTAAACACGTTTACTGTAGCCTTGATGAAGACATTCACTGCCTAAATATCTACTGATGATCATCCGGTGTGTGTTTTTCCAGATTGGCGTGAGAGGAAAACTGCAGACTTCTCCAAGGAAAATGGTAAACACTGCTCTGAGTGATGAGGAGAAGGGCATTCAAGACAAGGAAAGCAAGGAAGAGTCCATTCTGGCCATGCTGGGAATCATCGGGACGATCCTCAACCTCGTCGTCATCATCTTCGTCTACATCTACACCACCCTGTAAGAGCCACTGGACTTCACTGGAACTATGATTGGCAGTGAGATTCTGGGGCATCATGGGAATACAGACACTGCTGCGACAGAGACGCACGGAGAACAGATTCCCTTCAAGCACAGACGATACCAGGAAGCACATCAGCTGTAAATATGCACGTTGTTTCCATATTCCCACGCCGTCCCGGATCCAGAGAAACAGGAGCGCTTCTATGCATGGCTCGGTCCACAGGACGTTCTCGTTCAGATCCAACTGCGTTTTTTACGAGTAAACAAACAATGATGTTTCTTACGAACTTTTGCAGGTGACACTTTCAGGTTTATACTGTACTTAAAACACTGCTGTTTACAATAAATAGCTTATTATTAGACACGGGCTTTGAAATAGATCTTGACATACTGTAGACTGAATTTTGTCATGAGCATTTTAATATACAGCACACACACACATGTGGCTGTAAGCGTGTGTTTGGGCTAGTTTTGCAGTGCATTCAATGGAACTGTTTATTTATTTTGTGCAAAGCTTCTTGGCAGATATCGTTCAGTACTGTTTTGTGCGAGTTAAAGCAGTTTTAGGACACGTGGGGTGATATATTAAAACATGATTGTTTTCCGTGAAGGTGTTTCTTATGTATGTGGATTTAAATATATTACTGTTTCCCATCGTTTCGAACGAGAGCATCTTTGTTTACTCAAACTGACAGACTGTTCATCACACGAGCAGACAGCCTTGCCTTAAGAACGATCCACACATTCATTTCTGATCAGATTTAGTTGTTTCATCTATTTGATGCAAATATATATATTTTTTAATTTCTGTATTCTGTCCTAACACCAACATCAGACAGCATTACCGTTAATGAAAGCACAAGGAATGAATGTACTGTATGTCAGTGAAGTATATTTCTGATAATAATATGAAATCCAGCGCATAAAGTGCCTGTATTTCTGCAAGATGTTCTCTGGCTTGTCTGTTTAAATAATCTGATAGTGTATTATTAATCTAAAGAGTCTTATAGTATCTTTCAGCTTTTGTTTAAAAAATCGACGTACATTTTATAATGACAGCAGGAGATGAGAATGATCATCAGATACATCATCAAGAGTCTGTAACTCATGTCAAATTATGTTGGATCTGAGTTCATTTAATTTCATATCTACAGGGACAGAATGGTTACTCTTTTATGTATTTGAACATGTAATATTGCCACTGCTGATTTAGTAAAGATTGATAAAACTACTGAAAGTGATCTCGTTAAATGAATCGAGTCTTTATTCAGCTGCAGTCAAACACGTTCTGTAAAATCCATTTGCATTTTGTGTAATTATGGGATGCACATTATGCACGGTTGCCTAGCGACAAGTAGTTCACAGAGCAATTGCCAAAAAAGTTCAGCCTGTTTGAGCTCAAGGTCTCGATTTCTGAACAATTTAAATGTTTTCATGCAAAGATGAAGTCATTGAAATTGCGCGACTGTCAAATCTAAAACCTAGTATAAAGAACAGACCACAACAAAGCACTTCATGTCATACGCGTGTTAGAATAATTAGGGACTCTTAAAGGTGCGCCGGAATAAAGCTTTTGAGAGAAAGAAAGACAGAGGCGAGAGATCTTTCAACAGCTGAAGGATGCAGTCGAGCGAGTAAACAATGTGTTCTGAAGATTCACAGCTGCAGAAATACTAATGAGCCCAGGAGCCTTTGTTTTACCTGGATAAAGAGCGGCCAGATGCCAAACACACAGAACACCTTCAAAGTCCTCATTCTGATGAGACTTTAATCATCAACTTAAATAAATATTAGGCTATAACAGCAAATGCATGATATTCTTCGAACAGTGCCAGTAGTGATGATGATGTATTTGTAGGCGTACGATGCTTTTGGAAAACACAGCCCTGATTGATTCAGTTCAGTCAATGATTTGACAGGCTGATTCAAAATGCTGAAAGAGTCACAGCTCGTACTCAAAATACATTAAACTTTATTCTTTAAATCAGACTCCAGCTCAGGAAGGAAGTCAACTCAGTGATGACCAAAAAGTTTTGCCTGACCCATTAAAAAGAATCTGTTCGTTTTAATTTTGATGTTCAAGGAATCAGACATTACCGATTGTGCTTTCACAGGAAAAGCTGGCTATGAACTATGAAGCCACTAATCACAAGCAGGTTTGCAGCTCTTTTGTGAGTAGTTTGGACTGACCCATTAAATCAGATCATAAGAGTCATTTTTGATGAAAGAAACACTTATTTATGACTAAGTTTGGGAGCTCTTTCGCCAATCATTAAAAAGAACCAGTTCATTTTCCAGGAATCTGACATAATGGCATAGGTTTTGTTTATTGTCATGTGCAGAAAATGCCATTAAAACGGTCAGTACCAAGGCAATGGTGACTTTTAATAACACAATCATTTTCTTTTATCTCACGTGAAAAATGAAAAAATAAAAAGATAATTGTATTTTATATCATATATATTTTTTAAATCTCACAATTATCATGTTTTATTTATTTATTTACAATAAATAAATAAATAAAATGTATAATTGCTTTTTATTTCACAGTTCAATTTTCCTGGCATTTGCCAGTTATATCTCGCATTTCTATAAAAAGTACAATTAATAAAAAAATAGCGAAAATGCCGGATAAGTCACTATTCTCTCTCTTTTTCATGTTGGAAATAAGCTTCCATATCAAATAAATAAATGTACTAATTTAGAACTTGATTTATCCCCTTGGGGGCAATTAATTCAGACTTTTGTAACTTTTTTGTTTTCATAACTAACATTATTTAGTTAGAATGACAAGATTTGAGACTGAGCTCCACAAAAAGACACATAATGCAAAGCGGCGGGTGTTAGACGCTGATCTGATATTCTGTAACTCTCTCTGCTGATTCCTGCCCGTCTCATTTACAAAGCGTAATTGGCTTCGGGTCATCCAGGTATTTGAACAAAGCCTTTGTTCGGTTTTACTTTGTTCCGGGGTAAACACGATCAGCGTCTCCGCAAACACAAACAACGTGATTAAGAAAATGAAACATCACTTGCGCTTCTGTGCTTGTGTCTAATCTTGTGTAAGGAGGAGATATTCTGAGCCTAACGCTGTTCGTTTCTGGGAGCTGTATTGGAAATCTTTTGTACTATATTGAAAACTCATCTCATCTCTTCACGTCTGGCTCAGGGCCGCTCATGTCAGACCTGTGACGGAGATGATGGAGCTTCTGGTTTTCATCAGAAGGACGTTACCGGTTGTCCATTGAATCGCTGGGGCCGAGTTAAGGGAGTGAAATGGTTTGGTGGTGAGCCGCCTGTCTTACATAAATTTCATGGGCTCTGCACACATTTCATCTCTCAAAACTTATTCAAGCGTTGAAAAAAAAAAATCCTGATCTAAACTAGAGAGACGCTGATACCCATGACCGATCCCAAATCCAACATAAACCTCGGGATAAAAAAAAGACCAAAGAGGATCTAGAAGATATGAATAATAAAGTGTGTTGTATGTTTAGCTTTTTGGAAGAGGATTGAAAGTTAGATTAAAAAGTACAGGGAAACTATTCAACTTACACCTAACAAAAGCTGTCGCTAAGTGCATTCTGTGTAATTGTATTATGGGATGCATGCAACCATCAGTTCATATATGTACATACATATATTTAGGGCACAATCAATTGACAACAATAATAACAAAACTTTTAGCTTTGAGATTTCCATCTCGAATACATTGTTATTTTGAGCTTTCTATTAATCAAATATCAAACGTATCACAGTTTCTGCACAAATATTTATCAGCACAATGTTTTCAACCTTGATAATAATCAGAACTATTTCTTGAGCAGCCAGTCAGTATATTAGAATGATTTCTGAAGAGTCATGTGACACTGAAGACTGGAGTAATACAGCTTTGATCATAGCAATCAATTATTTTTCATAACAGATATTCCCATAGAACACAGCTATTTTACATTGCAGTAATATCTCACCATTTTTATTGTATTTTTGACCAAATTAATGCAGCCTTGGTGAGCAGAAGAGACTTTCAAAAACATTTAAAGACCCCAAATAGTACTGCATATATATATAATAGAATGAAATATAATCAATGTGATTTAAAAAAATAGTCATGAATTTATCATAAACAAAATCTAGAATGCGTGTGTGGGATATTTCTTGCAAAAAAAAAATAATAATATATATATATATATATATATATATATACAGTGGGTACAGAAAGTATTCAGACC
>JAUMHP010000072.1:1375738-1396031 GCA_032361065.1 Enteromius trimaculatus | reverse complement strand
GCATAACAGAATAAATTATATTTTAAAGTATATTAAAATAGAAAACAAAGTAATTTGACTTTTCTTTATAATATTTCAAAATATAATTCGCGGTCTCAGTAATCTAAAGAAAGAAAGATTTACTATCTGCTTTCACCAGTGCAAACCTATTTGTTGTTAAAAAACTACTGTCAGGATTTACTAAACCCACACAGTGGAAAATTAGTGCTGAAAAGAAATTGTTATTTTAATCTGTACATGATTTATGAGAGGAGAGTATTTAAATCAATCACGCAAAGCCATTTTAACTCACTGGTATAAAAAGTAAAATAAAATAAAAGTCTTTTATTAAGATGTTTGCACCACACTCGCTATGTGTCATAAATTATTTAAAATACTTTGATACTTATTACTATTAATTAACAACTTACTTTGATAATAAGAATGCTCTCAATACTCCTCATGTCAATCAGGCAGTTTGTTATCACCGGGTCATCGATATTGAGGCAGTCCAGCACAGTTGGATACTCAGGATGCTTGACTCCACTAACAAGAGCGCATAGAAACATCATGTTTACTGCACACTCATAAGAACTATGACTCTATTACTGGACACAAATATTTCTTACCGGCCTTGCAGGTTATAGTCCTTATTCGTGAACGAACACACGATTATCTGAGGCCTGTTGCCTCTGGGGAAGTATGAGGACATGAGTCCTTGCAGGACTTTTTCATCCCTGTAATTATCACAGCAAAAGCTTTTAATTAAACCTCGTAGGCAACTCTCCACAGCCACCGCTAAACTGGGATCCTTTAGGCTGATGCATGCACCTGATGATGATTAAGAAAAGATTATGAGTAATTCTTTGTAAGACCGAGTGAATTATCTGAAGATACGGACGGCCTCTCACCTATTGGTCCCACAGGTTTCTTGTTGAATCGGCCCTGACTGAAGGCTTTGTTGATGGACTCCAACAACTCTGGCATTTGGTCGCCAAAGCGTCTCAGTCTGTTGGATCTGCTGGCCATTAGCTGCTTTTTTCTCTTCAGTTTGGACTCCAGAGAGACCTGGATGTTCTTTTCCTCCATGCTTAGAAATTAATAAAAACTAAAAAATTAATTTATCAAAATAACATCTTTCGCATTTTACTGTAATCATTCAACATTATTTTTGCCATGCCACATAACATTAAAGCCATTGCGTTTATGGCAAAGCCCTCCACTTTCCTGACTTCTTCACTGTCCAGAGAAGTGCCATAAGATAATAAAGTTGCCAGACTGTACCTCAGCTTATCATATTCCTCTTTTCCTTTAAGCAGGGCTTGTTGTTTGTCCTTAATTTCTTGATTCAGAGTGCTGGACTCTTTCTCAAGCTTTTCCAGCTGCTTTTTGAAGGCAGATATTTTTTTTTGATGCTGTGCTTGCTCAGTCTCATGACCTCTTCGGTCACTGCTAAAAACGTGACATTGACAGCGTCCTCAAATTAGTCAGTTATTTTCAACTAAGTCAAAATTGTTTGGAAAAATACTTTAAAAATGAATTAGAAAACACAAGATATTCAACAATTTATCGACATGAACAGCCTAAAATTAGAGGTGTTCCCTCAACAAATGGACTCACCCATGACTTATTTTGTGAATTCGCTCCTGAAGAAGGCATTGCTCCTTTTCTAATAGTTTCAATTTATTCTCAGCACGGAAGTAAACCACCTGAAAAACCGGCACTCATAAAATCTATACAAAATCCTTTTTTATAAAATAATTCACCCAGAAACTGAAACCATGTCATCTTTTACTCCATTAGGTCTTTTCAAACCCGTATCATTTCCTCCTTCCATGCAACACAAAATTATGATGTTTCATACTGCTCTTTTCCATTCAAAGATAGCAAATGACTGGAGCTGACAAACAATCTGCGTACAATTTGAAAACTAAATTTTAAGCCTTTTATCATTATTTAGGACCCCTGAAATGTTTTGCCCTATGCTGAAGCTTTTTATTTTTTTTTGCTAGTCACTTAAAGAAATAGTTCACCTAAAGATGAAATTTCTGTCATCATTTACTCACCCTCAAGTAGTTCCAAACCTGGATATATTTCTGAACACAGGCGGTTTTGGTCACCATTGACTTACATAGCATATTTGTTTCCTACCATGGAAGTCAATGACAGCCTGGTTACAAACTTCTTTGGGTGAACTATTCCTTTAATGCCTTCACTGCATGGGAAAGAGGAGCACAAACCCTCTTCGAAATGCCTCTTTTGTATTCCACAGAAGAACGAATTTTGGGTGACGCATTCCTTCAATTATAATAAAACACTACAAAACAGGCAAATGTTACTCACATGTAAACGTTCAACATAACTGCAGAGAGATGCATGTCTTCATTTAAAATTAATGCAACTGTTACATAGCTCCAGATAGTTAAGTACATGTGTGAGCAGATGTCTTCAGGGTTCTGACTCCAGTAACTAATAGAAAGAGAGAGAAAAGAAACCTCACCTCCTGATTTTTCTGTGCTTTCGTTTTGACTTTAATTTCTTCCTTCATTTTACGGCTCTCCTCTGCCAAATGCTCCTGCTCTTCTCTATGCTTGCAAACCTTCCTTCGAATGTCCTGCAATGTCTTTTCAGCAGCGGTAGCTTTGCTCTTAAAAGCAAAGCATTTTTACAGTCAAACTTCTACTAATGTTTAATCTCGACCATACACACTTCATCTAATGATGTTTAACTGGTACTGAAAGCTATATGACATTATCAGTGGTGTTGTAAAATGCACATTGCCACCGAAAGGTATATAATAATTATGATTCATAATGTTTTTGTAAGATGCCTGCTTGTCCAGATCAGCATATTAAAATGATTTCTGAAGGATCATGTGAAACTAAAAACTAAAGACTGGAGAAATGATACTGAATATTCAGCTTTGCATCTCAGGACTAAATTTAATCTAAAAATGTAAAAGTTTTAAACTTCAATAATAATCTATAATATTAAGACAAGTCTGCAACAGACAGTTCTTTCAAAAGACCAAAAACCTCACAAAAACATTTTTAATTTACCAATAAAAAAAACATGGTACAAGTCCAAATCAACACACAAACCTGACAGAGCTGCAGCTTTTCTTCATTTTTATGATTAGCCTCCTCTGTTTCAATTTGTTCCTTCAGTTGTTCAACAAGCCTCTGTTTCTCTCTCACCTACATCCAATAAACAGAGACACCGCTGACTATCGCAAGCGACGTTTCACACTTGTGCAAGAAGCACTAAAATAACATACCAAACACCACGCCATTTTCTTTTTCAGGTCCTCTAGAGTCTCTCTCATGCTGTCAAGTGACGCCAAGCGTTCATATCTTTCTTTCTTTTGCAAAAACAACTGCCTGAGATCTTTAAGACACTAAAAATACAAAGCCATGACCGATGTGTGATGTTAGTGGTGACACTATGGTTGTTAAAGTATGAGAAACACTAATAAAGATGCTTGACTATGAATTCAGAAATCACCTCCTCTTGTCTTTCCACCTGTTCACGCGTCAAGGCTTTAGTCTGCTTGATGTGAATGTAGTCTCTCTTCATTTGCTCCAGAAGAGTTGCCTTCATGAAAAACTTCAGGGAAAAAAGATATGAAAAGTTAGCCATGCAACTCTTCTTCAGTTACTGATGGCATATAGCAGAACAAATCACCTTGTACTTGTCAGCTTCACTTTTTGAATGCAGGAACTGTTTGCTCATTTCTTGATTGAGTATTGAAACGGGATTATCAACCTGTAAAATGAAACAAATTAATTATAGGTTTGTGTGGTTTACTTTATACCACATCAATATTAAAACTAGTTTATGAGTCTCAATAATAACTAGATTTGACACAAGCGAGTGATATCTTTACTTAAAGTAACCAAAAGTACCTGGATGCCGAAATGATCCAGTATAGCGGATAACTCTTCTTTCTTTGTGGAAACGACATGACCTAAAAATAGAGCATCTAAATATATATGAGGAAGTCCTGTTTCTGATATCATCTGTGATCTGGGAGGCCATTACATTACCAGTTTTGTCCTTGATTTTACAAGTCCTGCAACCGTCGCTTGTGATCCGATGCTCAATGCAGATGCTGTCTCCATAAATGTCCCCTTTATAGGGGTCATTTCCTCGGTTTTTTAATTTCACTTTTATGTCTGCAAAACTGTAAACAAAAAAGATTTTTTTTTTTTTTAAATCTTATGAGTAAATACGACTGCATTTTGTCTTTTAAAATATACTAACCTCTCTCCATATTTCACAAAGCCCTTCAGAGATGTTCCTCTGTTGGTTATGGTTGCTTTCCCACCAAGACCCACTATAAGAGCTGTCAGAATGGCACTTTTCCCAGCTTCGATTGGCATAAAAAAAAAAAAGCACAGTAAATTGTTTTTATTGTTTCATACATTGTTAATATTTTCTTGTTTTTATACCTGTAGTTCTCAACTAGAGCTGCAGGGCCAACTACAATCTTCTTACTCAAACTATATATTGTAACTTGTAAATAAAATAAAGCTGGAAGCAGCAATTATCGGGGGTTTGAGCATTTAAAGGTTGTATAAGGAAACCTGGATGCAACATCCAGCAACATGCGACACTACAGCATATCGAAAATGGACAATAGGCTCACAGACAATAGGCTTCAATATTTTTTTTATAATTATTAATCTAGAGAGTCCAGAGAATTGTTCTGTATTGGTTTGATCCAGATTGAGCGACAAACCTAAGACTAGATTGAAAAAGTAGGTTTTTAACATTTTTGTGAATAATTAATTAATGGTTTGATTGACAACAATGGTTCTTGAGGCAAAGTTGTGATTGTGTGAAACACCAAGTGATTACAGAGCCAAAAAGCTCAGTAGCGCCAACTAGGGGCCAATTTGTTTATAATTTTTACAGACATTTTTACCTTTAGGGCAATGAGTTGAACTTGCCCACATAGTTTCGTTTTGATTGAACTCCGTTAACCTTGTCTAATTAGTGAGAAAAGTAGAAGTTCAACTTTACTTGACATTGTGACTTATCTTGTAAACCACACAAAGAAAATTTCCTTTCTCTTTCTCAAGCTGAATTTCAAGTTTAGTTTTTTTTTTATCTTAATTCGAACTAATTTTATCATGCATCTTTTTTTAAAGAAAATTATATATTAAAATAAAATAACACAAAATAAGAAACTAAGCAGATGTAAAAATAGCAATAAAGTAAATACTATTTAAACTCAAATAAAAGCACAAATAAAAAATAAAAAACTCATATGCAGGCAGAATTTATTTTGTTTAATGCTTTCACATTTTTCCAAAATTGTGTTAGGTAGTGGAAATCATGAATGTTTTATTAACTCAATTCAATTTAACAAAAATAAATGTACTAGTTCTTACTTCCATTGTTCCCAACAATGAAGTTCACATTTGGTCCAAATCTGAAAGGTCCGAGCAAATGGTGGCTCATAAAATTCCTTAAAGTGATGCTTTCTATTACGCCGATATCTCCCACTGTCTGGAACAACACAAGATGTCATTTAAACCAGAATTGTCACTATACCATTTAGTTATTTTAAGTATTCAGGAAGTCACCAAACTGACCGAAGCAGAGAGTGATTGGTCTTGCTGGATTTCATCCTCCTTATCAACCTCTTCCTCATCCAGAACATGTGTTTTACCATCCGTTCTAGGAGTCTTAGATGGTTTAACAAGACTGTGGACAAAAGACTTTCTCTTACTCATGGCAGAAAGATGCCCAGCCTAGAAGAAAGGAGCACAGCATCACATCAGCCTGCAACTGGAACCATTTCTAACGTGCTGTCACAGTTTATCTGTTCAATTACTGCACGATTACATGATATTTTAGGCAAGAAAAGGTCATATTTGATGCCAGAAGCTACTTTTACAATGTCACTGAAATGCATTAATAAGGCAGATGCTGTCTCACAAAGAGGAACAATAGATGCGCTTGCGAACATGCCAATACCTGCTCTGACAGAGCTCAACTGGTACAGATGAACAGGTGAAAGCACATTAGGTTAAAGCACATTAAAATCGCACACGGACACACAGTTTAACATCGCATAACTTAATCATACATACGCTTGTAAGTTACTTACCCATTCCTCTCTGCATCAAGAAAGTGAATGCGTCTGACTGAGGAGGACTTCCTGGTTGACAGATGCCGCGAAACTACAACAAACTCCACCCTCCTAATAAGACTGTTTATTTATGCTGCATAAATATATCCATAAACGTACTTTGTAGAATATTCTGATCGCAAAATATCACGTTAACCTTTTTATTTTCGCTTTGAGAACTTTACAGTCACCAGTGGTTCTCCTACAAACACAGTGTAGATAGTTTTTTTTTTTTCTGATGATGATTATTACTTTTTAACCGTCTGTGACGGTTTTGGCTAATAATCCGTTGCTAGCTTTTTACACTGTGCGGAAAAGACATTTACAAAATGATCACTTTTGTATTGATTTATCTTAATTAGTTCATTGTGAATCAGCAGAGAAAATTAACGCTTTTAAACAAGATCATACGTATTTAAACGTATTGTTTAAAAGAAAGTATGCGCCTAGCAAGACCAGTCGACTAGTGTTTAGAACCAATCGTATCGCTACGTTCTCACGTGACCCGCGCTCTTGACTGACGTAGATTAGATTGATTAGTTAAAACATCCATTGGCGTACTTTGAAGTGCGTTTGTGTTAAGTTGACGTTATAAACGCTGTAAAAACAGTCTTTCATGGCATTTGTGTGCATGATGGGGAGAAATTCACTTTGGTAAGTTCTCTTTTTCGTTTTTATTAGAGCAGAAGGTCAAATCAATGAGTATAAACGGGTTTTAATTTCAAACAGGCTTGATTTATGATTGAATCATTTTACGTTTCTTTTTTGTTTATGTTGTTACACTCAAAGATATGCCACAATATGGATGGCAAGATCTGCCATTATTTCGTGTTTTACTGACTTTTATCTAGTGACCATGTCTGATTGACAGATGAAAATAAATGTATTAAATACTAGAATGAAAAAACGTTAACTGATTAGTTTGACTAGTTGAGTCTGTGCCAAAGTCTCAACAAAGCTAATGTGTGTTGTGCCTTGCCATGGGCTTTACTCTACTGTCCAATGGGTTTGAGACACCAAATAAATTATAGTGTCTTGCCAGAAATTTTGCGTAAAGTCTCTTCCTTATAGCAAACAAGTTTCTGCTAAACATCACCAAACCAGTATTTAGGCTACTTGTTTTCATAACCTTCAATTGGTACTTTTTTTTTCAACTGAGTGTTGTAGAGAAGCCCAAGTGAAGATTTTGTTTCATTAAAAACAAACAAACAAAAAAAACAACAACAGGATTAAAAAAAACCCTTTTTAATTTATGGATGAAATGTTCTTTTAATAATCTGTTATTTTCTCTTAATATTTTTTTCTCTGTAGATTCTACCTATTTATGCTCTTTGAACTTTTTGAAAGGCCAGATTCTCAATCAAGATGAGTTCAATTCCCGGTTTGCCAAAATTGGGATCCAGTACGACTGTTCAGATCACAAGAGTCAATTTAAACCAGCAATCTGTCTTAGTAGAGTTTGGAGGGAGTTTAAATCATGGGCAAGAGACCGGGGAAGCGCATCAACTACTTAAAGACATTGAAGTCCCTAGGAAGCGGCAGCATACTTTTGAAGGCAAGCTTAGAGAAGTTTGCTTGGTATATGAAGACAGAACTTGGCACAGAGCAAGGATACTTTCAAAGTCTCAACATGAATACAAGTTGTTCCTAATTGATGATGGTAAATTGCTTTGGGCCTCAAGTGAAATTGTAACAAAATGTCCACGCAACCTTTGCAGTCTAACTCCCAAAGTTGAGCTTTGCATACTGGCCAATGTGTCTCCTCTCTGTCTTGAAAGTGGATGGTCTTCGGCTGCTTCAAAGTTCATTAGATCTTTGTCTGGGAAGGACCTCTCTGCATATGTTCAGGATGTGATAATGCCATCCAGAATCATCGTTCTTGACATTCCAAGCATATCCAAACAAATGTATGAACTTGGATTTGCTAGGAAGATGCCTAATGAAGACTTCAAAAGCTTTGTAATGCATTCACTGAATTTGCCAAGAAGAAACCCGTCCATACAAACTGACCTTGTGACTACAAATGGTCAGCAGGAGCATGCGAGTGACCCTGACAAGTTGCATCAATTCTTGTATCCTGAGTTGATGCCTGGAACAATTGAGATTGTAACTGTGACACAAGTTATTCATCCATTGAAAATCTTCTGCAAATTGCATGTCTTTTCACAAGAGCTCAATAAATTAAGTGATCAGCTCCATGAATACTATGAAGACTCTTTCTCTGCTCAGATGCCAATGCTTCTGTATGACAACTCTCCATGTGCAACAAAAGGCAGTGATGGCAAGTGGTATCGATCTGTACTTCAGCAGAACAACGTCTCCGATGTTGTCAAGGTCTTTCATGTAGATTATGGAATTGGAGATTTTGTTAAACTTTGCAATATCAGACCTTTATCTCCAAGGTTTTTCAAATTGCCAGTTGTCACCTATGCATGCTCTCTACATGGTATCATTGACAAAGGCATTGGATGGCGGATGGAACAAATAGATTATCTGAAATCTATTGTCCTGGATCAAATCCTTGTTGGAAAATTTGAGCATCACGTTGCGAACGAGGGTCTCTATAATGTAACTCTTTATGGAAATGACAGTGTGAATGTAAACGACACCTTTGGCCACAGAGAGCAGTGTTTGTCAGTGACTGAGAAGATTTGTGATGACCAAACTATTGTGACTCTAAACAAAGTGGCACACAAATATGAGAGAAATGTGTCTGTACGTTCTTTTAATTCGACTGCTTTGACCATGTGCTCTGACTCTCTTGAAGGTGTCACTGTAGCCAGAGCTTCCAAAACTGGAAAAAACCTACAGCATGCAGAGGGAGATCGCTCATCGAATGTGAAAGCAGCTTCATCCTTTCAGAATAAAGCCTATGTTGTTTCACAACCCAAAACTAAAGTGGGCACAAAGGAGAAGGTTCGAATAACCTGTGTCCAAAGTGTAAGCCAGTTCTATGGCCATTTTGCAGAAAATATTGATATGGTTAGGAAAATTACCAAAGATATCCAGCAACTTGGCTGCAAGCCACCACAAGCAAAGTTTTCAATGTACCCTAAGATGATGTGTCTTGCTAAATACACAGATGGGCTGTGGCACAGAGGACAAATTGAATCAACGCATCCGAAAATACTTGTCCAATTTGTAGACTATGGTGACCTGGTGGTTTTGGTTAAATCTGATATTCTGCCACTTCCTCCGAAAGCTAGTGCAATTGCATCCATTCCCATTCAGGCTGTTCAGTTTGAACTTTTCAATGTAACATTACCTGAGCCATGTGAGCTTAATGAGTGGTTTAAAAACTATGCCACGGACGGCATGTTCTCTGTCGTTGTGAAACAAAATTCTTCAGGCAAACTATCAGTGGAGATGTATGATGAGAAAACAAACCTCAACTCAAAAATTAAAGAGCAGTGGAACCAAAAGTCCAAAAGAAATGGGTCTAACATCAGTAAAGGAATGGAAAAGGGTCGTATTTTCAGTAAGCCTTCAGAAGGCATGGAGTCTAGAGCTGTGAGGCAAAATTTCAGCACTACATCACAAGCACACGAGAAGGCCTTTAAGAAAGTCCCACAAGCAGCTGTTCAAGAGACATGGGAACAAGACATCCAGACTGTTACTAGTCACACGAATGGACACGGTAGAGCTAAGCCTAAAGTTGTACAGCAGCAAGTGTCATGTCCTTATCCAAAGCTCAGCAATCTTCCCTCGAAAACCTTGGATGCAGGATATGTTTCAGACATCTATGTTTCACATTGTAATAGTCCATCTAGTTTCTTCGTACAATTGGCAAATGATGAAGATGAAATATTTTCCCTTCTCGACAAACTTAACTCTGCTCCGTTAACTGATGCACAAGTTGAACTAGACCTGTTGCGGTCAGGTGACCTGGTGGTAGCTGAATATCCTGCTGATGGGGCCTGGTATCGTGCTGTTGTTCAAAACATAAAAAAAGGCATGGTTAAAGTGCAGTTTATTGACTTTGGCAATGAGGCAATACTCTTGCCCCTTAAAATAAGAGAACTGGGCAAGCAGTTCCTCAGCACCCCCATGTTCAGTATTCATTGTACACTTGAAGATGGTAGAAGAGGAGAAAGAGATTGGACACAGGAAGAGATAATGACTTTCAAAAAAGCAGCAGGTGAAAATGGTGAGAAGAAAATTCGATGCAAATTCATCCGAGGGGATGTATCTGCTTGGATTGTCAGTTTAGATCTAGAGGAATGGCCTTTGTTTAATGCTGCTCTCAAACCAGGTGCTCAAACCAAATCCAAAATGCACTGCAATGAAGATACCCAGCCGTTAGCCTTCAAGAAACCAGCTGTAACTCAAGGACAAGTTGTAGACGCCTATGCTTCATCTATCGTTGGACCAAATTATTTCTGGTGCCAGTTCAGAAACTCAGAGGATCTTGACAATATCTCCCTGATTGCACAAGAAATTGGAAACTCTAGTCAAGCAAAACCAAATGAGCCAGATCAGTTATGCCAGGGACCCTGCCTGGCACTCTTTTCTGACCAGCTGTGGTACCGTGCACAGGTTATCAATACACATTCTAAAACGGTTTCTGTTCTTTTTATAGACTATGGAAATGAGTCTGAAATTGATCTGAACTTGGTTAAATCCCTGCCCGCCAAGCTCCTGGAAAGCCCACCACAAGCATTTCTTTGTCAGTTACAAGCTTCGGGGTCCGCAGATGGCACTTGGAGCGATGCTGCAGCGGACAAATTCTTTGAGCTTCTGGTGGATGAGCCTTTAAAAGTGACTATTCAGAATACAGTAGTGTCCTCTGACCTTCTTAACTGTCCTCAATATAACGTACTTGTTGAATGTAACGGACTTACGGTTAATGATTATATGAAAGATTACTGTTGTGATCCCAAACCTCAAGTTTGTAGTGAAGTGACAATGGATGCTAAAACAAAATCAACTACGGGGAAGGACAGTTTTGGAGTAACAAGCTCTGTTGTCAACTCTGGAAGATTAAATGATGGAGCATCAAATAATGTAAACCCCGATCTTGACCGCTTTGACCCTAAGATTTCAAAAAAACAAATAGTTGCAGGCGAGACACAAAAGCAAAGTATTACATGCCCAACTTTGACCCCAGTAGCTGAAAACACAATGGCTTCTGAAATATCAGTGCCATGTTTGCCTCAAGCTGTAGATCTTCCTTCACGTATGATAGAACCAGGTAAGGTGTCTGAAGTTTATATTTCGCACATCAACAACCCGACAAGTTTTTTTGTTCAATTGGTAGAAGATGAGAATACATTATTCTCCCTCACTGACCTACTGAATTCCCATCAGCCATCAGAGAAAGATGAAATTCATGCATCCAGTGTTCAACAGGGCTGTTTGGTGAAGGCGTTGTTTCCTGATGATGATTCCTGGTATCGTGCTGTTGTAAAGGACACAACCAAAAACGGCATGATCCAAGTAGAGTTCATAGATTTCGGAAATGAGGCAACTGTTTCTCTCAATCAAATTTGCAGACTTGATGAGCAGCTATTGTCTTACCCGAGGTTCAGCATTCACTGCAGCTGCAGTCTGGATGATCCATTCAGGGCGCAGAAGGGAATGAAGGAGCAGATATTACTCTTCAAAAAGAGATTCGAATCTGGTGAGAACACATCGTCTTGCAAGTTTATCAAAGAAGATGGCATCACTTGGGAAGTTAAAATGACTCCCTGTGGTATCTCATCAGATGCAAGTGAGAAATGGGATAGTTTAGACTTAAATGCATCACTGGTAGTATCTGAACTTGTGAAGGAGACATTCCAGCTGCTCTTAAAGAAACCAGATGTCTCTTTGGGACAGACCGTAGACGCCTTTGCATCATGCATTGTTGGACCAGATTACTTCTGGTGCCAGTTTTCGAACCCTGAAATACTTGATCAAATCACTCTTGTTGCCCAAGAATATGGAAACTCTAGTGAGACGCAGCCAATTAAGCTGGATGATTTGGATCCTGGAAGCCAGTGCCTGGCTCGTTTCTGCGAGGATCAGATGTGGTATCGTGCGCAGGTTATCAATAAATTTTCAAATGCTCTATCTGTCCTTTTTGTTGACTTTGGAAATGAGTCTGAAACCAGTGAAGGCTCTGTTAAAGCACTGCCTGGTGACTTGCTGGAAAGTCCGCCTCAAGCTTTTCTGTGCAGGTTGGACGGGTTTGATCCTTCCAAGGGATCTTGGGACAGTGCAGCTACTGATAACTTCTACGAGCTCTTAGTGGATAAACCTCTGAAACTGACTGTGCAGTGCATCGACAGTACAGCTGATTCTAACAGCCCTCCATATCATGTTCAAGTTGAGTCTCCACAATATCTTGTAAATGAGCTCATGACAAAATTTTGGCGCAGTTCGGCACAAAATGATCAGAACTCTTCTGAGGTGATTGAATTATGTGAAAAATCTATTGCATCAACATCCGATCAGCTTGTTTCCGAGGATAAAGCAAGTGCGAGTCTTGCAGTTTCTACAGAGGAAATGCACACATCTGAATCTCATGGTGCAGAAGAATGTGGAGCTAATCAGACTGAACCATTAGAAGTAAAAGATGTCTTGCATGGTGTACCTGAAAACACAGTGGATAATCCGCTTGATGGAGCACATGTGATGGCTGATGATCCTACAGGGAGTAATTTAGAAATCCCTGAAGTTTGTCATGAATCTGATGGAGTTACTGTTGTATCAGCTGAGCAAATGCTGCTGGTCAGAGAGGAGAGTAGAACAAATGTAGAAGATGGAGGATCTGAAGAAGGTTTGCATGTATTTCTGTACCTGATTATTCTCCATACAAGTATTTATTTTTAAGACTTGATTCGGCACATTTTGCTTGAATTTACCATGCTTATTTATCTGTTTTATTTTCTTTATTTTTCAGAGGACAACCCAGCAACGGCAAACAGAATAACAGATTGGGTAGCTGGTTTAGAAAATCCAATATTACCCCTGGTATTTGCTGCCTTTTTCTTTTTTTTTCTTTGGTATGTGGGTTTTCAACAAGTAATCTTTAATAACTGCATTTCTTTATTTTGTAGGTTTGCACTGAAGACTTGTGTGACTCTAAGTGCATCTTCAAATGAACATAATTTTAAACTTTATTTATTGTAAAAAGGTGTAATTAGTTTTTCATGGGGAAAATTAAGGTAAACGGACAAATATTGTTTCAAACAGTCAGCCTTTGATAGATTGGAGATTTTATTTGTAGTGCTTGTCATGTTTCTCGCCATTTTAAAAGCTGCTCTGATTGCATCGTTTGGTTTTGTTGATAACCCAGTTTATATGTCTAGATGCTAAGATAATATTTGTAGTAATTCTTTCCTGAATTGTTGTTTGTTTTTTTTGTTTTTTATTATACTCGAGTAATTGCAAATTGAAGTGATGATCTTTCAGAAAGTGCAAGCACTTCAGACAACAGTCCTGCTCTTCCTTCACTCTGAAGCCTGTGGTGGAATTTTTTTTTTTCTTCTCATTGTGCAATAGTGTAGTATTTTGATGTGTTTGAATAATTGTTTATTGGAATAAAACCAGTTCATAGAATTGAGTTTGTTGCTGTGTGGTTGATTAGAGAATTTTTAAAGGTGAAAAGGAAAAATTGTCATAGACAGAAAGTTATCACACTTTTTTTTTATTTATTTATTTATTTTTTTCCCCAACACTGATATTTTTAAACTGCTAAAAATGTAATTATTTTCGCATGAGACATACAGTACAAAGTGCTTCCTCGGGGGGGCGTACTGCGGCTTAAAATCATTTGTAGGCAGCATTTAGATCTAATAGCCTTATTATTATTTTTTTATATTTAAACTAAAACATTTGTGCATTAGATTTAGCGAAATGGTACGTGACATGCAAATGTTAATCAGCCCAAACAATTTAAGAACTCTTAACATTCTCAAGTGGCTGTGATTCGTCCTCGAGTTGCTCTGATTGGTCCAAAATGATCTCCGCTGTGAAAAGTAACGGGTATCACGTGACAACTGCTGTTACAGCTATTCCGTACGTTAATGTTGCACGAAATTAAAATAGACGTTAAATTGAGAATAAATCGTGGATATTTGTATAACAGAATAATCTTTTTGATTTTTATTTAAAAACTTTTGTTTATTTTCTGGGGGGAAAGCCCGCTCTCGCGTTGCTGTGGTAACACGTCAAGATAAACAACACACAGAAAGGGTCTCAAACTGTTTTTAATATTACCGTAAAAAAATGACAGAGTTGCATCAGGCAGCAGCTGCTGGAGATTATGATTTAGTGGAAGAAATTGTGAAAAAAAATTCGTGTGACCCTAATCAGAAAGACTTAGACTGGAACAAGAAGACCCCGTTGCACTGGGCAGCATCAAAAGGCAGGTTATAGTCTACTTTCGTGAACAAAAAAGAGCTGTTTTATTCAAAATGTATTAAAAAACAATCATTATTATAACTTATTAGTCTTTCACAAATGACATTTCAACATATAAACTCTTGTAATGTCATGAATATAGTAAAATATGACCTGGACATAACCCAGTTGGGCAGAAAAAAAGTGCACTTCCATGTAATATGCTCTGTTTTCACACACTAATACTAAACATATTCTTTAGCATGTCTTAATCTTAATAACATCTAAGTGTACTGAAATGTGCTATTTTGAGACACTGTGAAGATGAATATATATTATCTTTGTATTTAATAAAATGTATTTAGAGACCACTTGAAGTACACTTAAATCCATCTTTCCTGTAGTACCACAAGTGGTAAATAAATTATTTAATACAAAGTTAGTATGTTAAAAGCACATTTTAGTTCATATTTACTCTCAAAACAAAACAGCATGTTTTAGTAAACTTATTAAGATTATCTTAAGTACTAAGGAATACATTTTAGTATATTAAGTACAAAATTAGTGTGTTAAAATAAAGCACTTTAAGTAAATTATGGCAGAACATTGAGGTTCTTGCATTTGTGGTGCTAATGGCATTTGACCTCTGATCTTGTTTAAGGCCAAACAGAGATGGTTCGGATATTAATTGAAAATGGAGCTAGGGCTTGTTTGAGGACGGATAATGGATGGACACCTGCACATTTTGCAGCAGAGTCTGGAAAACTAGCAATACTTCGACTCCTTCATTCCCTACATGCACCTGTAGACAAGGAGGATTCCTCCGGCGATAAACCTGTCAGGATTGCTGAAATCTATGGACATGAAGATTGCATTCATTTTCTTAAAAAGTAAGATGAATCTGTTGTTTTGTTTTCTGAATCACATTGGTGAAATGATCAGTTCTTACATGTTTAGCGATGCAAGATGTTTTATAAGGGTGTTCTCTACTTTCAGGGCAGAGGTTGAGAGCAGAAACTACCAGCAAATGGCAAAGTTAAATGGGCTGCCCTTAGACGATACTGATGAAGAGTGGGAGCAGGAGAGAAAAGAGGCCAAAAAACAAGTCATTAAAAAGTAGGTTTTTATTAGTCCATAAGAGCAAAATACATTATAGATGCTGCAACATCTGCCATTTTTAAAATGTTTAAAACATAGTAAATATAGGAAAATATAAAAGAAAACTCGGTGGACAGTGAAATCATAAGCTTAAATTAATATTTACGTGTGACTGTCATCAGCTATTAATAATAAAGTATATATAGAAATACAAGCATAAATATATGTACATTAATATATATATACACTCCCGTTCAAAAATTTGGGGTCAGTAAGATATTTAATGGTTTTTAAATATGTTTCTTATGCTCATCAAGGCTGCTTTTATTAGATTAAATCCAGAAAATAATTTCTATTTAAAATAAGTGTTTTCTGTGTGAATATATTTGAAAATGTAATTTATTCCTGTGATACAAAGCATCATTACTCCAGTTCTCAGTGTCACATGATCCTTTCAGAAATCATTCTAATATGCTGATTTATTACTAGAATTATCAATGTTGGAAACAGTTGTGCAGACAAATATATATTTTTGAACCTGTGATTTTTTTTTCTTTTTTTTCTTCTCAGGATTTTTTGATAAATAAAAAACAAGTAAAAAACAACATAATTTTTTTTTTTACCAAATATAAAACATTTCTAAAATGTAAATCTATGCTATGACGTTTTTCTTGGTTAATAAAAGTATTCATTTTTTCAAAGAAGAAAGAATAAAAATTTACTGATCCCAAACTTCTGAACAGTAGTGAAACAGTAAACTACTGTAACAGTAGTTCTGAACATTATTATACATTGTAAATAAATGCTTCTCTTTTTAATATTTTACTGATCAAAGAATTCTAAAAAGAACTATTACGCAGCTCAACTGTTTCCAACACTGATAATAAAACATCAGCATATTACAATGATTTCTGAAAGGATCATGTGACACTGAAGACTGGAGTAATGATGCACTGTATCACAGGAATAAATTACATTTTAAAATATATTCACACAGAAAACAGTGACTTTGAATTGGAATAATATTTCACAATATTACAGGTTTTTTTTTTTTTTTTATCCAATAAATGCAGCCTTGATGAGCATGAGAAACATCTTTAAAAAATATCTTACTGACTCCAAATTTTTGAACGGTAGTGTAAAACTGAATAAACTATTTTCAAAAATATTAACAAAAATATAAACTTACAACACTACTCATTAGTCTACGCTTTCATCTATGAGTTCTGAGTATTACCAAATAGGCTATACATAGATATACAAGCATAAATATACTTACATTAATATTTGTAAAACTAAATAAACCATTTTGAGATAAAAAATAAATCAAAAATTCTCAAATGTTCATTAAAAAACCCTGAATACACAATTTTCAAAAAAAAAAAATTAAAAAAATTAAAAAAACGAAAAATGAACTGAAATGAAATGTTTAAATCCTCTGCGCTAGAATATCACAAAAAAACAAACAAACTAGAAAACAATGTTTTATAGCTGTTGAATGTGACAGAATTTATTCCATGAAGTTTCCCTGGGGTTTCATGTCTTTCAGAACTTTTAGAAGGCGCCAACTAAATGATTCACATGCGGATTTGGAATAAAAAAAACATTAGAACAAAATAGACAATAAATAGCACAATCTCAAGAGCACAAATGTCATTTACCTGTAATCTGTCCAATCTTCATTTTGTCATCGCAACTGAAGATGTTGCTTTGCCTGAGCTGTCACTTTTAGATTGCACTGATTTCTAATGTAAGAAAATGTGGGAGCACAAGCGTTTATTTCATGGATTTCGTAATGCATTTCAATATCTGTAAAACCATTTCTCTCGTACATACTAACCTTGGATTTTAAACGCTTCAGAAGTGCATCACGAACCTTTGGGGAAATGAAATATGATTATACTGAGCCTGACTGTAAAGTATTTACTAACTAAAACCTCGCAAAGGCAACAAGTAATTATCAACGGATGCAAAGAAATAATATATTATCAGCCTTAATTCTTTAAACAGTTATAATAAATCATAAGGAGGGCATGTGTAGTGGGCATAGTTACCTTTTTCTCTTTCAAGCAGTTTGTCAGTAGTATCAAAAAGCCCTGCAATGAAAAACAACAAATTATTAACATGCACAAATAAGTAGATAAACCGATGAAGTGTTTGATGCTTCACCCTTACCTGGAGTGAATTGAGGACTGTAAATGAGTAGTACACAATTTGGGCATAAGGTTTTTGTGTAAGATCAAGGTGCAGCACCAAAATCCCAAGGAGCCAAGTTATTCCGAGGACAGGGCTTAAGGTAACTATTGTCTTAATCATAGCCCTGGCAACATCCTTTTGGTCCCGCGCCTTTGAATCTGACACAGTAGGAGTTACTATCTTCAAGATCACCACAACCAGTGTGAAGAGGTTCACAATCACAATAGTTAAAGCAGGAATTACGAAGGAAAAGAGGGAGCCCTTCAACATACCCTGATATGTCAGCCAACAAGTATCTTGGGAAAAGTATTCACCTTCTTTACCGTTTTCGAAAGTAATGTAGGTAGTTGCCACACATATCAAAGGGCATACGTAGCCAACAGTGATAGACAATACCAAAAAAACCTTTTTCCTCAGCTGGTCAAAGACAAATATCATCTGGTGAAGAAGCACGATACTTAAGCACAGCATCCAGAAGAAGACGGCGAGGAAAAAAAAGTGTTTGATTACTGTAAGGATGGAGCACCATTGTCCTGCTTCTTCCCAGAGTTTCTTCGGATCAGATGATGCTAAAAAGGCACAGTGTGCAAACAGCAAGCATAAACAGATGTTGACTAAGGCCACGTGCCGAAAATTGGAGATGTCTGACCTTACAACTGTATCCCATACCAAAAACTCAATGATTAAACACAGAACAAGTGAGACGATGGATATTCCTAAGCCAGCGTAGGTCAGTTCCTTCTCATATGGAAGGGTCTCTGCATCTTTGGACATCATTATAGTGAAGGCAGAGTTGTGTGTACATGTGCACAACTTTGGATTTTCTGCACCACCCCATGTACACCCCTCTTCAGACCAATCTTGTTTTGATTCATCCCAGAAAATACAGTACATTTTGTGATTCCTCAGTCTTTTTTCAGCAAATTGGAACAGCATCTTAACACGGGATTTATTGTCAGTGGTATGCACATTATTTACAGTCGTGACTGACAAGATGGTGGTGTTTAAAGCACTGTGGTTAAACCGTGGTAAAATGTCGTGAAGGTTCTGGAATGCAACAACAACAACTCCATCATCTGAGCTGACGCTGGCATCAAAGCCGTCGCAGTCTGCCCCTCCGGTCTTATTACAGGTTACCAGTTTAGCGTTCGGGAAACTATAAGTATTGTTTAGATTTGAGTTGTTTATCATTTGCTCAATAGTCTGTAGATATTTGACAGATAAATGTGTGTTTCCATTTGTAGGATCTGTCCAAGGTCCATCTGTTTTATTCAAAGCATTACTTATAGAGCTGACAAAGTCCTGCCGTATAAAAACATAAGAAAATCAACAATGATTAGACTTTAAGCATTCAGAGCAATTTCAAATACTTGCTATTATTTTGAAAAAATGTTGTTTCAAGTTAATTAGGTATTATTATAGATGTATTATTTGAGCCATGATATGTGTCATGAATAACATCTAAACAAACAAAAGCAATTTTCTATAACAGAAATAATAAAGATTATAGTTCCTTTGTCCTTTTTTAGATTCACTAAATATTAAACTTTTTTTGTCTTGATTTTTAAATAATTGTTCTTAAAGCATGAAGTAAATGTTTTAGGTGATTTCCAGTAGTTTGCAAGTATATGTCATAAAACTTACTGAAGATTCTAAAAAAAGAGTTCAACATTAATAGGAAGATTAAAACATAATGTAAGAGAAAACATACATACAGACATAATAGTATCATTCCATTGATTTGTCTGCTGGTGAGATACTTCGTTCATGGCTTCAAAAATAACGACAGATGCATTAATATTTGCAAATGTCTGGAATGTAGTCACTGTGGTCGTTTGCTGAACTTGTTTGAAAAGTGTGCCTGCGTCATCCTTAATGAACCCAATCCCTTTACTTAATTCCTGTTGTTTATGAAAGGAAAAACAAATGTTTATTAATAAGGGTAAATCTGGCCAGCAGTGAGAAATAGTTTAGTGAAAATTAAAGAGTGATACCTCTACAGCCTGTTGAACGCCATGTAGCTCAGCATTCACACAAGAAGAGATTTCATTGCCCCAGTCTTTATTAGTGCAATCTCTGCTTTTAAAACCAACAGAACTGCCCTCACAAGGTATAATGGCTGTATAGTTGTTTTTTGTAATGAACCAGACACCATCTTCTTTGCAGAAGTCTGAGCCCTCTGTATTAAGGAATGAAATACTATGTATTTGATATTCTTGTCATTTTTGTTTTCATAATTTTTTTCACCCATATGCATTAACATTAGTTTACTCTAATTTGTCACCCCATTTAATCACTATCATGCTATTCTAAAACTTTTTGTCTAAGACTTGATGAATATATTTTGTGAATAAATACGAGTGAAAGTGAACTGTTGAGTTTTAAAATAACAATAAAGGACCACAAACATAATTCCTAGTCATAGCTGTAAAGGATGGTTTTATTATTATTATTATTATTATTATTATTATTTATTTATTTATTTATTATTCATCTTTCAGTACAGCTCCCAAATGTTATTTCTGTAGTTTGTACTTCAGAGTTTGGATGGAGAAA